>PVJI01000170.1:0-288150 GCA_004026765.1 Micronycteris hirsuta | reverse complement strand
GTGGCCGGGGGGGAGTGGGGAGGGGACAATGGGGAGAAGCGTTTTCAGGAATCACTGTAGAGGACACATGGAGGGAACTAAGGGGGAGGAGGGAGGCTGGGGGGGAGGTGGGGAGAGGGGGGAGGGGAGGGAGAGGATGCAAATAACTGTAATTGAACAACAATAAAGTAATTTAAAAAAAATAAAAATAAATAAAAAAAATACATAAACAACTTTAACAAAACAGATTGAATAAAGTGCAAGGTCAGTGTAGGCCTCGTGTCGCGGGAGAGTGCTCACCTCAGCATGCTGGGAGTTTCCTGAGAACAGGGAAGGACCGTGTGTATTCCTCCTTCTCCTCTGGCCTGATACCTCACCTGTGGTGACTATGGAGTAACTGTTCATCGAATGGACACCTGTAGGAATATTCTGAAGGTTAAGGAGGGCGAGAGAAGGCTCTAAGTTTATCTTTTTTTAACGTCTTCCTGCGTACTCATTCTGGCAGCGCACTTGTTGAAGCCCCTCCCTGTCATTGCAGAAAGGTGCCCTTTCAGTACTCCTAGGACTTTTAGCCTCATGAAATGCCTTGTAAGCACTTTCACACAAAGTTGTGGAAAGAGATTTAATTAAAAGAGAAAACACAACCTACGCAAACACAGCATGACTCAAAAGCTCATAAAATCCCATTCCCTTGGAAGCAGTGAGGAGGCTCTTTGTCAGTGATGTGCTGGTAAATGTCTAATAACCAGCTCTCTGGGTAAGGAAGGGATCGCAATCTGTGGGTTTGCCCATTTCTGTGGTATAAATACTCTAGAGCTGCTTTCAAGTTAAAATGTAATATTGCTGAGCATGGATTTGGGAAGAGAGATGTGCAGTAAGTAGCACACTCTGGTATTGTATGGCCTTTATACAGACCTCAAGCCTATGTTAATAACTTCAAAAGCATAGGTGGTAGTAAAATATAGTAAAATAATTAGGAAGTGACAATTTTTGAGTATTATCATTCCTTTTAATATATTTTACTTAACTGTAAGTTTATATAATATTTTTTAAAGATTTTATTTATTTATTTTTAGAGAGAAGGGGAGGGAGGGAGAAAGAAAGGCAAAGAAACATCAATGTGTTGTCGCCTCTTGCACGCCCCCTACTGGGGACCTGGCCCACAACCCAAGTATGTGCCCTGACTGGGAATTGAACCAGTGACCCTTTGGTTCACAGACCAGAACTCAATCCACTGAGCCACACCAGTCAGGGCAGTTTATATAATTTTTAACAATGTTAAACAATCATGTTTAACAACAGTTTACAAAAGTACTGAAAGCTTAACAATGGGCTCTTGTGAACAGATACATGGCAGCCCCCGCATACCATTGCTACTGGGTCCTTCTCAGCACAGGCCCGTCTCTTGACAAGGACCAGCACAAGCCATGAATACTTGGGTAGCAAAGGTAAAGAGAGCTTCCTAGCTTCCTCGTCACCTCACTGTTCGCATCTCCACTTGCTGCCATTTTGTGCCATCTGCCCCGTAGCTTCTCTACCTTTTGTGGTAAATGGGGCTTTGTAGAGTCTTAGGAAAGTGCCACCTGCATCAGGTGCATGCTTCTATTCTTCAGTGGAGGTCGAAGTCTCACATCCCTATATTCCCCTCCCCAAGGCGTCCCTGCTCCCTTCACCGTGTGCCCCCTCGGTGCTCTGGCTGTCAGATTGCAGTCGTTCAGGCAGCTCTTGTCAAGTACATACTGTGTGTTAACTGGGGGTGCTAGTCCCTGTGCTCTAACACCCATTCTCTCATTCAGTCCTCGGAGCAACACAGTACTAAGTTGGGTCTTAGTCTTTCAACATTACTGATGAGGAAACTGTGGCTTAGAGCAGGGAAGTCCTGTCTTTAGTGACACGTGGCCATTGAGATGTAACATGGAGGCAAACAGCTGTCACCACTCGGCAGGCTGCTGCTGGTTGAGGACTGGTTTTGCTCAATTTAGGGAGGACTCGGTGCTCTTTTCTGGCAGACCTGCCATAGACTCTCAGCAGAGGGACATTTGGGTAAAAGGGCAGAGCACGAGATGGGGTCAGGTCTGCTTCCTGGGAATGTGCACGACCGCACTCATTCCCTTGCACATGGCTGTGCTTGCTGGACCCTGACTCTGGGCTCCTGAAAGGAAAAGGCCACCGGGAGGCAAGCTCCACCGTTCCCAGTGCAGGTGCGGATGGCAGCTGTGTGCGGAGGAGGCCAGCCCCTTCCAACTGAGCAGCAGATGTGTCCTCTGGCAGCTTTTTTCAAGGGAAGCCAGTTTTAGCTACAGAGCAAATGTCAAGGACCTGGCAGGAGGAGGAGGTGAGGATTGTGGGATTATGGAGATCTAGTTCCCGGAAGACCTGGATTCAAGTGGTGAATAGCATTTCTGTTTATTGGCTTTGCAGCCGTGGGCAAGTCATTGAAACTCTGCGAAGTTTCCTCCGCTGTCGACTGGGGCAGAGGGTGAATTATCATGGTGGCTGCCATTCATTGAGGGCTCTCTCCTGGGTAGGCACTGTAGTCAGCATCATCCATGAGGTATTTCCTATAAATGAGCCGATGGCACAGAGTTAATAAGGAACAAATGCCAGCTGCTGTTATTTTATTAATCCTCATAGCAATCCCATATTTAATAACAACAAAGAACTAAGGATAGTTGCTAGCATTTCCTGAGCACTATTTATGTTGCCAGCCATTGTTTTAACTTATTTAACTTATTAACTGGATTAACTTATTTAATTTTCCCGATGATCCCATGAGGTTGGTTCTATTTTTAAGCCCATTTGACAAATGAGAGGACTTGAAGCACAATTAAGTTAAATTTATTGCCAAGGACACATAGCTAGAAAGTGGCATAGGTGCTTCCACTCTTTCCTTAGAGACGGTAACTGAGGCATGAGGGGGCTGAGTGCCATGCCCAGGGTCACCGTTGGCAGAACCCTCCCCTGGGGTGTCAGGCAGGTGAAATGACATAATGAATTGGAAACTGCTTTGTGAACTGTTGTTTCGTCTGCTTCAGCCAGGAGAGAGTAAGCTTCACACGTTCTGCTTGTTCTAGCTTAGACCCACCAGCTGGCTTGACACCACGGGGCCCTTAGGAAGTCCTGCTTGGCCCTAGCCTGTTATCTAGGTGAGTATTAGAAGGCAGTTGGGTGGATAGACCCTGGACTTACCATCCCTTTGAGACAGCCACGAGCCACTGCTTGTCTGACTTCAGAGCTGCTACCCAGCTGGAAGCCGCCGGGAGGAAGCCAGCTGGCAGCAGGCCACCATCACATGCAGCTGGGTTACTAGCGGTCACCCTGTGGGCTTCCTCCAGTCACGCTCACTGTCTCCAGAGGCTGAGCCTTCACTACAAGCAGCTAGGCAGGGGGAGGAGGACTTGAGGCCCCCGGAGGAGTGGAGACAATCAGAGCATCAGGGAGCCTCTCTCTGCTCCCTTTCGCCAGCTAGTGCTCCCTATTTCCCCCCTCTGCCACCTGGGAATATTCCCGCTTTCCAGGTCCCACTTCCCAGAATGGAGAAGGGATAACTGTTGAGTCTTCGTGAAAGGGTTTCAGAACCCCCAATCTGAGGTCCTCTTTGACAGCAGGTCACTGACACATGCGTCTAGGACTGTTTCCTTACCACACTGAGAGCTCCTGTGGGCAGCAGCTCAGGGTCTCCCCTCCCCAGGGCAGGGATGGCGTTTGATATAATCACCTTTCCCAAGTGAAGGCTACTTCCAGTGCTTAGGTTGGAACTTGCTGTTATGGGGGTGGGGGTGGGGTGTGTGTGTGTGTGTGTGTGTGTGTTTGTGGTTGGGGAGGGAGTTTTAGGGGAAAGGGAACCAGAGTCAATGTCAGGAAAGGGGGAAGCGTGCCAGGGCTGGCTCTCCTGCTCAGCAAACAGGTACACTGCAAGTGTGGCAGGAAGCCCTTGACCTTCATACTCAGATGGATGTGGTATTGACTTCTTGCTCCCTCTTGTACTGTCTGAAAGAGATGGCGCTCATGCCAACTCTTCCTTTGAATTTCTTCACCCCTAAGGGGAGGGCAGCTTTCCTTAGTGTGCCAACTGTCCTTGGTAGAAAGGGTGAGAGTCCTCCTTCTGTCTGTCCCGCTGCAACTGTCTTTCACCGAACCAGGGAACAAGGAGGTAGGGGAATAAGAGACCGGTCCAGCATCTGACTGGAACTGGCATTTGCTATTCCTGAGACCTCTGTGCCTGGAAATCCTCAAGGGTAGCAAGGGAGCTACCACCAGAAGATTAGGTACAGGTGAGGCCCAGCTTCCTAAAACAGAGTCCTCACTGAGCTCTGCTGGAGGTTTGAGCCATTCTCTACTAAAGGCCATATCAACCCCTGCAAAGAGCATCAGGATGGGAGGCAGAGATTCGGGACTCTAAGTCATCTGTTGAACTGCACCATGGGGTGGGGACAAGTTTCACTGTTTGGGCACTTGAAGGAGGTTCACTTAGGTGCTCCCTTGTTCCCTCAACTTTGTATCCCTAACCTTCACTTGTCCTCCTTCCTCAGCCTCCTTTCTAAGACGTCCTTTGTGTGGCAGTCACACTCTTCTTCCAGACACTCTGTTCTTCCACGTGACAGAGTCCCAGTAGCTTGTCCCTCATGGCTTTCAGACTCTGGACTGCAGGCTGCAGCTGCATGTGAACACAGGTTTTTCTGCTAATGCTAAGGGAGATAGCACGGTGGGCAAGTGGGCTGGGCTTGCTGTGGGTCCTGTGGGGAGAGGGTGGGGATCGGACTTCAGTTTGGTTTCTTGGTGACAGTAACAACGGAGCCCATTTTCCTCCTGATTAATCTTAAGGCAAATGTGTGTGTAAGAAGTATTTTGTTATGAAGGTCATGCCGTCTAGCACAACATGAAATTCCTCTAATTGAAGTGACTTTCGCCCTAAATGTTGTGAAACATTAACCTTGACATTATCATGCTGATGGTACATTCTCTTCCTCCCAGGGCCTATCTTCACTACAAAGGGACCCTGAGTCCCTGAAGATGGATGGAAACTTACACGAAAATCACCTCCATGATCCCAGGTCTTCCCTGGGAGGAGCTGGAGGCGGGTGGAGAATCTCAGGTCACATAACCACAGATTTTAGTTCCCTCACTCACATGCATTATGTGAACTTCTTAAAGCACATGCTTAGCGTAAGTATTCTCCCCATCACCAAGTTGTAGATAAAGCATTTAAGACTCAGAAATGGTAACTGAATTGCTTGGGGGTGGGGAGATCACAGCCAATAAACAGCTCAGAGACCCTCACATGCCTTGTGTTCCCTCTTCCCTAAGCTCCGCTGCTCCAGTCTCCCCTTTCTGTGGGAGGCCACAAGCCACCAGCCTCCAGCCAGTGGAGGAAATACTCAAAAGATGCCCAGCTATAGGTGGCACAGGGCTCAGGGTGGGGGATGGCAGTGGCGGTTCAGGATGGAGGAGGAGCAAATGTCTTGTAGGCTGAGAGCCTATCGGTCACTGGGACAGCACAGGAGGATGAGAGGGAATCGACCCATCAGCTGTCCCTACGCTTGTCTGTGGTTCTTTCTGTGCCCCACCAGAGGACGGCCACACCGACATCCCACCTCTGCCTAACTGTGAACCTGCTGGACCCTGGTCCTCAAACCCTTGGCACAATCCTTTTCTCCTCTTGACTCACTACCCAGTGAGTGACCAGCTTGCGTCCAGTCCCCCTCTTCCAAAGCTCTCTAACTGTCCCTTCTTTTCCATCTTCATGGACAGCCCTCTGGCACTGCGAGTCCCTTCCCCAGTCCATGGGCTTGGGGACTGTGCATCCAGGGTCCTTGCAGCAATTTTTAGAAACAAAAAGCATTCACATCTATTTGGGTTATCCTTTAAAATCCTTCACTGGCTCCACGTTGCTTTCTGAATGCAGTTTAGCTGAGAATTAAACATCTTGGGTTGGCCCTGCTTGCCTCCCCGGTTCACCTCCACACATGCATGTCCTGCTCTACAAATGCTCAGTTTGCCAGGCCCCGTGGGATGCGCCATCACCCTTCACTCGCTCACCCCTATTCCTCCTTCAGTTGTCACTTCCTCTGCATGGCCATTCTCCCAGCACCCCCTCCAAGGCTGGCTTGGGTGCTCCTCCTCAGGGCCCTCTGTGTTTATCCCCACAGTGGGACTGATACTGTGATTACCTGATATAACAAAGTCAAAAGACATACCAAATAGCTGGTGCTATGAGCTTGCTTCCAGGTGACACTCTTCTAGTAATGCCTTGAGGATCTGGGTTGAATGTGAAATCCAAAGAGCAGGGCCTCAAACAGTAAAGGATGCTAGCCAAACCGCTCTGCGCAAGACACGGAGAAGAATGTGTTCTTTTGTACCTGAGAGCAAAGGGGCAGGAGGGATGGAGAGAGGAAAAGAGAAAGTAGGGGGTGGGCTGGGGGAAGGGAGAGACCGAAAGAAGCTAGGGAGATGGTATAAAGGACTTGTGGGTGACAGGCCAATAGACAGATCCTACAGTGGGTTGCCCAAAAGTCATTTAAAATAGAGAGACCACATGTTTGATGTCAAGTCTGTTTGTTTTTAAGTGAGGAAAACCACTTCGATCTCCTTACCCCCAGTCCCTCAGTTTTCAGTGAAGTTGATGAATAGTCACGGTCATTGTATGAGTGGGGTTTGTGTGTGTGTGTGCCTGTGGGGAGGGCAGCACTGTGGAAATGACTGTGCTCAACACCTGGGTCCAACTGGAGGTCACAGGTGTGGGAATAAGACCCAGGAGAGAGAGAGACCCTTGGAATGCCGGGAGCTCTTGGGGGAGCTAGGGAATCTCGGGGTGGCCTTGGCACTGACACAAGGCATTGAGTTGGGATTTGAGGGCCAACTTAGTGGGAGAATCTTCAACCTTCTATATATGAATTATATTAAAAATTAAAGTAAGTCTTCCAGGGGGGCTGTGGAAGTGAGAACAAGATATACTTCTGTGTCCTAAAAATTTAGCTGCCAGGCCAGCGGTTGGGGTTGCAGGGAGGGTGGGTGCTGGACACATCCAGAGACTTCGGCCCCTCCCTCACATCGTTCAGGTCTCTGCTCCTAGGTACCTTCCTCAGAGAGGTCTTCCCTGACCATCAGAACTACTAAAGCAACCCTTCTTCATTCCTCCTGATCCTGAAAATTCTATCCTAGAATTTCAGTGAATGGAAAGTTATGTTCAGTTCAACGTATTTGGAGAAAGTCTCGGTCTTGAACGTCAGGCCTTTATTCATTCACTCATTCAACGAATATTTATTGAGCACCTACTATAATCAGACACTGTTCTAAGCACTTGGGGTCCATCTGGGAACAAAACAGGTAGAAGTCATGGCTCCTGTGAGTCCTGACCACTGAGGCAAACACAATCTTAATTCCAATCAGCCTAACCCTGCACACTAGGGGTTCTTCCCTCTTGAAACTCACAAGCACTTTAAGGGCTTCCTGGGTAGTTTGCTCCCTGGTAATGGGTGCGTGTTCAGCTGCAACACAGGAAGTATTCAAAGTATCAGTCAGCACAATAGTTTTTCTAAAATGTTCAGGTTATGGATTTCGCGCTTGCAAAAAGAGTGATTTGAGGAGTCACATTTCAGAAGCTTCTATCTTACAATATAACTCTCTGAATTGTATCATTTTATCTATCCACTGATCTGCCCACCATCTACCTGCAGTGGGTCATTTGATTCAAGTAACACCAAACCTAGCTAATTAAATTTATTTGTTATCATTACACTCCCCCCTCAAAAAACCCACCCCACCAAAACCTAGAATATTCTTTGAAGGGAGATCAGGTCAAATCCAGGTTGCTACCTCTTTGGTTATATACTCCGACTGTCATGTATTCAGCCAGACGGTAACAGCTCGGTGAGTGCCTGAAATTGAACCCATGCCCTTAAAATGCTCATGATTTATAGAAGGACTATGCATGGAATCAAGCCAGAAACACACTGCAAGATGGATGTAAAATGCTACAAATGCATAGAAAAAAGAGTCCATGTTCTCTAGTGGAAGAGAGCAGATGACAATTAATCTGGCCCAAGTGAAAAGGATGGTTTCATAAGGAGATAGGCCTAGGGCAGAACTCCAGGCAAAGGGAAAAAAAGGAAAGTAAATGTGAACAAAAACATCATAAGGGTTCTGCTGAGTTCCCTGTGACTAGGGCATATGCTCTCTACACTTGCAGGAATATAGGGTGTGGCAGGAGATGAAGCTGGAAAGATGGGCAGTGTGTGCATATTGTCCTGTGAGTGACAGGAATCACTAAATCCTTCAAGTAAGGAGTGATGTGGTCAGACGTGTTTTACAAATGTTTTTGGAGCAATGTGAGGAATCAGACTAGAGGTTGGGAGATCAGTTAGGTGGCTGTTTCATCAGTCCAGATGAGAACTGATAAAGGTCTAAACCAGGGCAGAGTGGGGGGAGACAAAGATCACAATAGAGGGAATTCAAGAGTAAAACTGGCAAGGCAGTGTGGGAGCTAAGAGGAGACCAGGTGGCAAGAAATTTCCTTGTCTGGGTAATTGGGTAAAGGATGGAGCTCCAGAATTGCATCCCCATCTCCCTTACTTCTTCCTGGCAACATCAGGATGATAATTAAACTAAGTTTATTCTTTAAAAGTCTAGACATCCTTAATTTACATACTTACTCAGTTTGGAGAATACTTCACCTTCTAGGCGCATACCAACCCAAGAAACTTGTCTTCCCAATCTTCTTTGCAGCCGGGGTCCAGACACAGTAATCCAACTTCACTAATGAAAGACACTGGAAATTTTTTTGGAGGCTGGTGCCATGAAGAAGGGGTGCCAGAAAATCCACTTTGGTGATGGTGGTCCAAATGGATGCAGTTTCTGTAGCAGTGTGAGAGATGATCTCCGGACCCTGTCTGGGTGAATGAGGTGAGCTGGGTGTTTCTGCCCAGTGGTGCAGCGGTTACGTCTCTCTGGGGCAGCTCTGGGGCATGATTTAGCGGTTATTTCTGGAGACATAACCTTTAGCCCTCCCAGGCGTTCTGTGAGTTTCCTAATAGCCTTTACTAAATCTCTTTTCTGCTTAAACTAGGTCAAATGGTTTTGTTTGCCACTAAAATCCCTGACTAATGTGCCACTTCTCCCTGCAAACAGTGGAAACCTCCTTTCATTTTAAATGGCTAACTGGTTACCTCCAAGTAAAGGGTATGTAACAGCAGCACAATCATTATTACAAGTGTATAGGAAGCCTCACTTGGTGTCAGGCGCTCTCCTCAGTGCTTTACACCGATACTTCATTTACTTCTTATATAAATTGTCCCAATTTTACCAGTGAGTAAACAGAAGCTGAAATACTGCAAGATCACACAGTATTGGAGCAGCTGTTTGAATGCTGGCAGTCAGACTCCAAATCTAGCACTGTGTGTGTGTGTGCGCACGCACACGTGTGTGTGTGTGTGTGTGTGTAAAAGTATGTGCAATGGCTACCAGCAGCCTGGCGTGGTGGGTATGCTGGGCTCAGGGTACATGTGGTGTGTGGGGAGATGGTGGTAATTGGGAAGCTGGAAAGAAAGGGGGAGCATCTGGAAGCCAGCACCAAGGGCTCCTCAGATACACTTCTGGCAACAGCTAAAGGACTCATGACAAGCTAATGCCAGGCCACCAATAAGATTAAGAAATCCTTGGTAATCTAGCTTCTCATCACGGTGGATGTCCAATTTCTTCCTCATACAGAGGTCCTTCTGGTTCTTTGTGAAAGCAGCCAGTTCTGTTTGCATGAAGGTTAGAAACTCAGTCTGGGAGCACATATAGCTGCGACCATCCTTTCCAGCACACCTCTAGAAAATGGCAATCAGAGACTCAGTGCGCTGCTCAGTCTCCATAGGGCTGGACATGTTTGCCATGTTAGGGTGGAATGAGGCGTGGAGCTGTGAGTGGGGTGCAGCACAATGAGCTCTCAAAACTAACATTCTTAGTAACTACCTTCAACTATCTTGGTGTTGGAAAAGCTCCTTGTTTGTATAGCCTTCGAGTTCATTCAGTCCAAATGGCATCCATACTCAATGTTCTCTATTGTACCCCGCAATGAGTGGAGAATGGTGAATTCTCACAAAGGGATAAGGGGTTAACTTCCAAACTGAAAATTTAAAGACTAAATGGAGCAAGAAGACATCCTTGAAGTCACTCCAGTACCAGGTGGCAGGTACCAGGACCAGGTACCAGGCTCTGCTAGTTAGAATGGTTTGGGATGCAAACAACAGAAAGCCCAATGAGCAGTGTCTTAAATTTCACAGATATTCATTACATCGTTTATCCAGAAGACAGGAGGTAAGCAGTTCCAAGTCTGTGTAAGTAGCTCCATGACCTCCAGAGCCAGGCTTTGTGTCCTATTCTGTGTCCACAGTGTATTGGATCTGGGGCCTCAGGCTGACAAAATGGCTGCCTTAGACAGCCGCAGGCATCCTGTCCTCCCAAGACTGCTGTCAAAGTGGGAAGTAGGGTATGAGAGCAAAAATGGGCCTCCTCTGCATGAAATCACTCACTTTTACTTAATTTTTAAATTTTGGTTTATTGATTTTAGAGAGAGAGAGAAGAAGGGAGACAGAGAGAGAGATGGAAACATTGATTTGGTGGTTCCACTTAGTTAACATCCATTGGTTGATTTTTGTACGTGCCCTGCCAGGAGATCAAACCCGCGGCCTCAGTGCATCCGGATGAGCTCTAACCAGCTGAGCTACCGACCAGGGCTAAAATCACTCCATTTAAAAAAGGATTTATTTTTTATGAAGGTACCCATGGTTAATAACATGATATAACATTTTAGGTGTGCAACATTGCAATTCAATATCTGTATACATGATAGTGTGCTCACCACCAAAATCTAGTTGTCATCCGCCATTGGCCATCACTTTGTTACGGGTCCTCCCCTACAGTAGTCACCGACAAATGGGAGTGAGACTACCAGGACTAGCTTAGATGGTTCATCACCTGGGGGAGGCCCACCTTCCCTGAGCTCTTTGCTGTCTGCTTGATACCGGAACCAAATCTGGGTTATGTGTCAAAGAATGGGGTGTATGGAAGTGGCTTTTGGGTAGGCTTTTGGTCTGGGCTGATTTGTTTATTTGTTCAAGACATATTCTTTTAATTAGTGTTGAGCGCTGTGTGACCTTTGGACCTGCTGCGTGTTTCTGACTTCTCTGCAGTTTGGCTTCCTTACCTCTAAAAGGCGAAAGAATTGTTCATTCTGAAGAGAAACCAGAGTATATGGCTTCCTTATCTCTAAAATGAAATGGCTAAAGTAGATAATGTTGAGGCCTTCCCTCATATTTCACTCATTTATCTGTTTTTTCTTTTATAACGCTTTTATAAGCTATAATTATTTTCTGTCGAAACCCTTCAGGAGATGGCTAGTTTTGCCAAAAGAAATTGATTCCCTTTCCCCCCCTAAAGCCACGCTTTCCAAGGTGGGACGCCTACATTTCTGGAATACGAGTGGTGAGCGAGTGGGTATGTGAAGCCATAGGGTAAGCATGGCGTGTCTTCCAGGATTTTAACCAAAGATTTGGGAGGCAAGCCTTTGAAATGTATGTATTATTTTACATAAACGTGGACATGTTACGTAATACAGTGCAAAATTCTCAGACTTGGACAATGGCCACATCCCTTTCAGGAATATGTTCTTCTCTGGGGGTCTGTAGATAAAAACCTTTGTGTGTTACAATGACTGATATTTCCTCAGTCAAAAAAATTGACACACAATTTGCATAGCAGTTGGGTCTACTATCTAGATTAGGATTTCTCACCCTCAGCACATTGACATTTTGGGCCAATAATTCCTTGTTGCAGGAGTGCAGTCTGTGCGTTCCAGGAAATTTAGAAGCATCTCTAACTTCTATCCGCTAAGTGCCAGTAATAATTTTCTAGGTGTGGTCACCAAAAAATGTCTCCCAATGTTGCCAAATGGCTCTCGGGGGAAAAAATCACCCCACCTGAGAATCAGTGATGTAGATGGATTAATATTTGAATTCTTATTCTGCACCATGCTTAGGACTAATTGTTGTGTTGCCTTGAGCTAGGTACATAATAATATCTGTAAACATTAGCTTGCTTACCTGCCAAACAGGGCCAGCTCCTAAGGTTATTGTCTGCATTAAATGAGGTCACAGATGTTAAGAGTCTAGCACAATGCTTTGTTTGTGTTGTGATAGGCCTTCCATGAATTTTAGTTCCCTTCTCTTTGTCCTTCCTTTTTCTGTGGCTTAAAGGGACACTTGCTGTTGTCTTACCAGAATTCTTCATTTTATTAAGAGGCTGAGGTTGATAGAGATAATCTGTCTTCTCAACTCTAAAGCTATCTTTATACTCCAGAAATACAAAAGAGACGTTGAAACGGAATTGTGCAGAGTGGGTGAGTTCAAAGGCCCTTTCCTGTCAAGGCTGATTTACAAGACGCTTGCTCCCGTAGACTTCCTCATGATACATTACCTCTGAGAGAATTCCTGAAGCACTAAATCTCTCGTGCGACTCAGACTGAGTTCAAATGTTTGGTTTTAGGGACCATCAGTTATCTCTTTGGAAGCACTTGTTCTGTGCAACTTGAATGTTGGGGAAAGTAAACATTGAAACAAAACATATGGAATATGAGAGTTAATGCTCAAAGTTGAAAAATTTTTTATATTCACCAAGAACACACAATAGCTGTTCAAGAACCAGAGACTAATAGGTGATTCCGATTTTGCTGTTTCTTCTTTCTCACGGACAAGGCTATTCCTACTAAAAAGACTGAGACTAACTGATAAAAGGGACTAAAGCCCCTGAGAGGGGAAAAATGGGGTAAGAGCTGTCCTAAGAGAGTCTGTGTCTCTTGGACTAAACAGATCACTGTACAAGCAAGCTATTAATGGGAATTTGCTGGTCGTATCACAGTACCATTACAATTTTTCCTTCTCCCCCGCTCTACCAACCATGGATTCGTGAGTTTGGCAGCGGTTGTAGGCAAAATTCCATAAAAAATTATGCTACTAATGGCTGGTGAGTGCTTACAAATTAAGCAGCAGTCCCACTAAGCCAGTAGCATGCTAGTAAAACAGGTCATGCCAAAGTAATGTCATTTCCCCTTTTTGATTAAGGCTATTAGAATGGCTGAGCAGAAATGGAGTGAGCACAGATATCCAGATGACAGCAAGGCATATCTCTTGAGACATCATTGAAGGCGAGATGCAGGGAAATGGGCTTGGTACAGACACCGTGCGGTGGCTGTGTAACTGTATCCAGTGGGTGCACAGTGATACGGAAGCAGATCCTCAGTGGTTGCCATGGGGCTTTAGCCCTGGATCTGTGCCCTCTACATTCTATAGTGTGTTAACCAGGTCAAGCAAAGAATGTGTCATAGTTTGGGCTCTTTGGGGGTCTGCTTGGCCCATAGGCCTTGAAGAAGAGACAGACGTAGGCAGCCATGGTTTGTGCCAAGTGACCCCAAGTTCTAGGGTACTACTTATTGTACATATTGCCTCAAGGATAAGTGTTCCACGGTATCAAGGGTCCTTATAGTTCTGCCCCCGACTACCTCTCTAATCTCGTTTTTGCTGCCCTCTTCCCCGTGCTGCCAATCATTAACCACACCAAACTGTGGTGCCCTGCATATACCACGTTGTTTCATGCCCCCTATATTTCATACATTTTCCTGTATCTGACTTGAGTGCCCTTCTGTTTTCATCTGCCTACTTCTCATCAGTCTGACACATTCCTACCCATACTCAAGACTCAGCCAAATCTTCCCATCCTCTGTAAAGTCCTTCCTTTCCTTCCCACCCTTTTCTGGTACCATCACTAGTAAATTCTTCCCCATCTGAATGTTGGTAGTTGTATCCACCACTGTTTTAGTAATTATTACACTTCCTGAATAACTTATTTATTTGTCTGTCTTACTTGCCCACAGCTCTCTACCCCTATCAAATGCTCCCTAAACAAGCACTTTCAGCTCATTGAGGACAGGGACTAGTTCTTACTCAGAACCTGGTACATAACAGAGACACTCAGTAAAGAGGATAATGAATAAAAAATGAATGAATGAATACATGGCATATATAAAACCCATTATTCTGGCTCTCTGTTACTGAGTCTCAGCCTGCTGAGAATCACAATTACATTTCTATGTAGCCTGGCTCTTTAGATCCAGCTTTCCAAAGGATTTTAAAAAAATACACCAAATAGGATTCCTTTCCCCTCTAGATATCCGCTATCTCAATAAGGGCTTATAAATACATTGAAGCAGCAACAGAACCCTTTATCACAAACAGACCACACTGCCACAAACTTATGGAGCCTCGCAGGGCTATCAGCATCTTGATTCACTGGGAAGCACACACCAAAAGTCCAATTTTCCAAGTCTCCCCTCCTGTGGCACCCAAGGAGCTGTATCTGTGTCACCTAGACAGCAGGAGGCATTTTTAGAGCTGTTGCTTGCACTTCTGAAAAGGGATGTGAGCCTCACTCATCTCTTTTCTTCTAATTGACTTAGAAAGGAAGTGCCACCTTATTTAAGTACAACCAGATCAAGGAGGCACAAAGAATAATTTAACCTTTCTGGTGCTGTGGGAAGCATATAGTTGTTATGGGCCTTTCAGAAAGGTGCTCTATGGTGTAATGAGAGAATTAAAATTCGAATGGGGCACCAAATGCAAGTCAGCAGGCATTTACGTTTGTGCCAGCTCTTCAGTTCTAGATAGCTAGATCTGTGGTCATTGTTGCAGGTTGGCCGAGTCACCTGACCAGAACACAGTCAGCCTGGCATGTCTCTGAGTCCATGCTGGTCCCCATGTAATGGGTGTTGGCATTTGGGACCCTCCAGAGTTCAAGGGGTGATGCTCCAGTGGTGATCCTTCTCATTCACAGCTAGTACTGGCCTCACATGCAAACTCCTGCCTAACCAGGGGGCAAAAGCCTGGGGTTCTGAAGCCCACAGAGCAGAATGTGAGTCTTTAAGGGCATCACAAAATCATAAGAAAGGAAATCAGACCTGATTAATCACCTTTGAAAGGGCATCTGAATTTATTAATAATGTATATATATATCAAGATGTTTCTGTTTTGATCACAAAGCAAGAGTGAACCGCTTATAACCCTTATTATGTGGCTTGTTTGTGAAGCTTTCATCTAAAGTTTTCAAAGTATTTAAATGGCTAGTACTTATTCATAATAATAATAATGTTCCATGTTTAGGCCAGACGTCACTTGGCCTCCTTATCCTCACAACGCCCTGGCTAAGAACCTCTCGAGTGCTTGGATTCTGCTTTGCAGTTGAGAAACAAGGATGAGAGGGCTTGCTAGAGTGAGACAACAAATAGAAACTTAACATGTTTGTGGCTCTTTCCAAAGGGGAAGTTCCATGGGCAAAGATCCCTCCAGATCTCAGGATTGGACAGTGGGTCACACCTACTGCTCTTCTCAATTTGTGTTTTGAGGTCTAGGGGCCTGAAAGACAGGATCTAGAGATGGAAAGGCTGGGCTCACAGAAAGGAAATTTGTCGGATGCTTGCTTTTAGATCCCTCCAAATAGCAGAAGAGAATATGAAAGTATCAGGGCTTCACGGATACTGCTTTCAGAGAGTAGGGCAAAATTACACTTAGATTTCCGACTCACACTATGATGGTTAATTCTGTATGTCAACTTGGCTCAGCCAGGTTGATCAACCACCAATCTGGATGTCTCTGTGAAGGTATTTTTTAAGACAAGATTAATATTTAAATTAATAGACTTGGAGTAAAGCAGATTACCTTCCATAACATGGGTAAACCTCATCCAATCAGCTGGCAGCCTTCAGAGAAAAAAAAGACGGAGGGCCCCTGAGAAAGAGGAATTTCAGCCAGCAGGCAGCCTTGGGACACAAGCTACAATGTCAACTTTTGGGGGGTCTTGCAAGTGCCAGCCAGGTCTGCAGATTTTGGAGTTACCAACCCCCACAAACAATCACATGAGCTACTTCCTTAAGTCCGTGTCTCTCTCTGTCTGTCTCTCTCTGTCTATCTCTCACTCACATACACGCACACACACACGCATACACTCCTCCTATTGGTTCTGTTTCTCTGGAGAACACTAATACACACACCGTGTACTAGAATAAATTCAGATGGATTAAAGATTTAAATGTAAACGAAAGGATAAAAGTACCAGAAGGAAATATTACTTAAATATGTTGGTAGGCGTGGACAGGAGTGAAGGCCTTTTAAATGAATGCACACCACAGGCAGAAACCATCAAGGGAAAGATGGACGGGAAGGCCATATCTTCTAAATGCCCAGTGCGCTATAAACATGTAAGATGGCAAATGACAAACTGGGGAAATTAAAAATATATGCATCAGACTGAAAGTTAATTTATTTAGTACTGTTACAAATAAGCTGACCATCCCAACAGAAAAATGGGCAAGAACAAGCAAGTCACAAAAGAAAAACAAGTGACAAACTCGTGGAAACATGTTTAATATCAAAGAAATGCCAAGGCAAGTAAAATGTAATTTTTGCCAATCGGGCCGTCAAACACCTAAAAGGATGCGCGCAGTCAGTGTCAGCAGTGATGCAGCAAAGGAGGCCGCTGTTGGGGCGTGGGGCCCGCTGTGAACTAGCAAACCTTGTCGTAGACTTCCCTACATTTTCGCGTTTACGCCTGTGCAGATGACAGCTGAACGGAGAGATACAAACTCTTTTCTTAAATATTGTTACATATACAGGGTGCATAGGTTCAAGGTCATGACTAGCTGAGTGTTTGTACATGACTAATGTTAAACCATGACGTTTAAGCTGTCGGTTTGGTTATAATGTGTGTTTGTAAGGGTGTGTAATATTAGATAGTAAACTGTATCAAAGTATTTTGCATGTGCTGTGAAAAGTGTTCATCAAAGTATTTTGCATGTGCTGTGAAAAGTGTTCATGCCTCGAGCACAGCACTATTGTTTGCGATGCCTGTTACAAAGGTTTGCCAAGCCAGCTATTGAAGATTCTGATTAATTGATATTAAAGACACTTTTTGGGTTGTATTTTTTAGCAATATCCATGTTTCTGTTATTTGAAAAGAAAAATGTTTATTCTTTACGTTTTTATATTTCTTTACTAATTTCTAGATTGTAACTGAAAATAAAGAAAAATCATGTATTTTATGATATACATATAACAAATGCAAATTTCAAATGTTTTTAATTTTTTTCTGCATTTCAGCGCATACGAGCGATGAATGTATCTCTCGGATACATGCGAACTATGCTATTGTTTTTTGGACATGACCCCCACAGGGTTAAGATTACTGCCAGACAGCCCGGCTGGTGTAGCTCAGTGGATTGAGCACGGGCTGGGAACCAGAGGGTCCCAGTTCGATTCCCAGTTGGGGCACATGCCTGGGTTGCGGGCCAGGTCCCCAGTGAGGGCCATGTGAGAGGCAACCATACATTGCTGTTTCTCTCCCTCTCTTTCTCCCTCCCTTCTCTCTCTGAAAATAAAAAAATTACAGACAGATGTGCAGACCTTTACGGAAGTATGCCGGCCCTGGCAATATTTATAATGGCACATAACTGAAAACAACTTCAACACCCGTCACTACAGTGGTAGTGAGATAAATTGTGGTAAATCCATATAATTAGTTAGTTAAAATGTCCATCAATATGGTAACAGATAAAATTGCGGTAAATCCATATAAATGGGGTAAAGGAGGTGGCAAGGTGGGGGTGGGGCCAGTAGAATTAGGAACCCAAAATGAGGGGTGACAATGTACTGAACTTTGTTAAGAGTTCAGAAACCTCTGTCCTGGTTTCACATTTGCCATTCTTCTGCTTCCCAGAATTGATTAACATTATACTTATGAAAAATAATGCTTACTTTGAGGAGCAGAAAATGGGGAAGCAAAGGAGACTGCATCCTGTTCTGTAACCTGTCTGAGGGGGTGAAAGTAGGAGGCAGCCCTAGAGTGGGGATACACAGCCTTTCAAGAGTATAAAAAAGGTGGTCCCAGGGGCCACAAGAAGGGGGTGAGCATACCACACTGCCCTGGAGGGAGCAGGAGAGGTCCGCCCATTGAAGCTGAGAGTTTGGGGACCGGACACCTTTGGGTTAGGCCCACCCCAAACACTGGCTGGACCAGGGCCAGATACCCTTATGTATATTGCCCCACGTACACTGAAGTTTGAAAACCACTGCCTAATCTATTCACAAAAATCCAGCAGCCCTGAATGTACAAGGAAAATGGAAGGATTCTTCCCTGGAGACACTGTTTCCAGGTGAGGTATTTGCGCATACTGACGCCCCCTGAGAAGAAAGCCAGGTTGCCCAATAGCCAAGCCCACCGTTGACCAAGCCTTGGCCAGGCAGACACAGCTTCCATGAGCTTTTAATTCTCCCTTGTTAGCCTTGAACGGACAATGACGTATCATGAAATAGTTAAGGAAAACCTCCAACAGTATAAAGAGAGACCAAACCAAGTAGAGGGGGGAAAAACAATATACGGAGCAATACCTACAAAATTAGGATTACAAATTCTCCAAGACAGAAGAGAAGGGACTGCATTCCTTAAACAAGAACAGAATGCTATGTTTCTTTAAAAAGAGGGGCCATCAGAGAACAAAATGGAACACAGAAATAAAAAAATGTGGTAGATGAAAGTTTTGAGAGTCCCCATGACTACTCACACATTCAGTGATTCTCCAAAGGACTCAGAGGCAGTTGCAATCATAGTTATTGTTTATTATGGCAAAAGGCTGCACAGCAGGATCGGCAATGAAAAGACACTTCCCAAGTGTTCCCCTGGGTAGTGTGAGGTTGTTGCCCAAAACTTGCCTTGCTCTTCAATGGTGAAATGTAGAAACATGTGCAGTATTTTTGCCCAGATAAGCCCTTTAAGACTTAGAGTTCATATTTACTTTCTACTTTAAAGATAAGAAAGGATTTTCAAACATTGTTATCTTAATTTTTAATAATGAGGCATCTCTAACCAGCTTCTATACCTAAGTATACTGGGACACTATACTGTGGAGAGTTACTGGGCTAATCAGACAGCTCAGGAATTTCTGCCAAACTTTCCATTTCATTTTCCTATGTGACTCTTTCTTTCTTTCTTTCTTTCTTTCTTTCTTTCTTTCTTTCTTTCTTTCTTTCTTTCTTTCTCCTTATCTTGAATTATTGGGGAAGTCTCTTCAGCTCTTTGCTTGGCTCATAAGCTCTTTATTTTCGGACTAACCATTAAAGCGTACATTGTTCATGGAGTGTTGTTGACCTGTTTTTGGCCACCACCACTTAAGGACCAGTGACACCCATCTGACAAAGTCTTGAGGACCAAAGAGCTCAGGGTTCTTTTGTGGGAGCCCCACGAGGAGAGTGCCAGTTTTAGTGGGAGTGGGCATGGTTCCTTCCTCTCTTTTGTTCTGGGACTCAAGTGGTGGTATAGCTTATTATTTAAGAGGTGTTATTCATATATTTTCTGTTTAAGACATCTTCCAGCAGACTGGGGATCAGAAAAATATTAATAAGTCAGTTATATTTTACCATTTTATTCACTAAGATTCATTATGGTGTGGTGGATTTCTGTGAGTCTCTCTGTAGAAAATGAAGAAATATAATCTGCATGCTATATGATTCAACCCCTTAAAGTGTATGGTTCAATTGCTTTTGGTAGATTGCATTGTTAATTTATTTAGTTGTGGAGATATATGCATATATTATATATTATATATAGACATAGATATCTAGATATATTACATATATTATATATACACACAACAGAAAATTTGTCATTTTACCATTTTTAATCATTTAAGCATGTAACTCAATGACAATTTTATTCACAATGATTTCCCAAAGTATTTTTTATTATCCCCAAACAAAATCTCTGTAACCACTAAGCAATCCATTTACTTTTAACAAATTAGCAATTATTCTATTTTAGAGAAAACTCTTCAAAGACGCTCAAATCCAAACTGGAAGAAGACTGATCTAGTTGCCCGTCCCCGTGTCGTCAGGTCTGTATGTGCCACTGCAGGTTTATACACACCCCGCGCATTGTTCTAAGCCCCGCCGTGGGCACAGCCATGGCTCTAAGGAAGTCAGAGCTGAAGGGGCAAATGAAATGTGGAGTTTTAGTTGGATCTTATAATTATGAGCCACCAGAGAGCCTTCATACTTCCATTAGCAGGTTTCAGTTAACTTTCTAATTAAACCAGATGGCTTTCAAAAAATATTCACTATGTACTGGTGAATTTGGGAGCTTTTGGAGGCAGCAGCCACCCATTCTCCTCAGGAAGTTCCGGGAAAGTTGTTACCGACACCCACTGCCAAGAAAAGCTCCGTGTGTCCCTGGATATTCCTTCAGGGTTTGTGAACTGTTTGGGACACAGGAACTGGCTACTTACTTGCTGGTCCTGAGGATTTCAGATATCCTTACTCATTGGATACCTTCCTTGCATTATTGCTGGATGAATATCTTCATGAGATGAGGGGGAAATAAAACTGGTAGACAGGTTGCATCTGTTTGCATATTGAGCACATAAATTAAACATACTGTCCTTGGAGTTGCCATCTTTTTCCTTCCCTCGTTCTTCTAAAGTCCTTTGGTGACACTGCTCCATTGTTATCCAAAAATTGCACCAGTGAGTAGAAAACTTGGGAAAGTGAGTTTCAGTACCCTAAAATAACAAGTAAATTAGGCAGTAAAATTTCTACCACTGGATGTCCAAGCAAAGATTGGATCATTAAGTATCAGAGATGTAGAAGATCATTCACAGATGCAGTAGGGGATTGAGAAGGATAATCAATACGTTTCCTTCAGATTCTGAAATATCGTGATGTTATTGGCAGCATCGCATTGTGGTAAAGAACTTGGACTTAATCATACAGACTTGGATTCAAATTCTGACTCATTTACTTAACTAGCTACGTAGCTTTAAGTAAATTATTTGACCTATTCTAACACTCAGTATCTTCATCAATAAAATGAGTATAATCATAGGATTAAGTAAATTAATGCATGGAAAAGCTTAGAATAAGTGTTTGGCAGTTTTGTATATACTTAGTAAATGTTAGGTATTATTATGACCTGTAACTACATTAGGGGTAATAAAGCTATCATGTAGTGTCACTGGGAAGAATTGGTAGTTAGTTGGTGAATTACTATCTGCAGAGTATGATCCTAGAAAATTTAAGATTTCTGAATTTGGGTATCTAAATTACACAGACATTTATTTTAATTTAATGCTCTAGTTGCAGACATAAATTTTGGGTTATAAAGAATTAGGATGGTAGAGTAATGCCTCTTTGCCCCATTTATAGGCCCTAGTTGGGTTCTTCCACCATCAGATAGAATATCAATGATTATTTCATGAAGTTAAGCAATGTAAATAAGCCATTATTATTACAGTAGTCCACCCTTATCCACACAGGATACATTCCAAGACACCCAGTGGTTGTCTGAAACCATGGATAGTAACAAACCCTAGATGTACTGTTTTTCCTATACCTATGTACTTATGGTAAAGTTTAATTTATATATTAGGCACAGTAAGAAATGAACAACAACAACTAATAAGGAAAGTGTAATAAAAGTTATATGAATGTAGTTTCTCTCTCAAAATATTTTATTATGCTGTACTCAGCTTTTCACTTGAAGGAAGCACTTTACAGCTTCTCTTTGGCATATCGGAACCGCCAGCATTGCTGGTCTTGTGCTTTGGGGCCATTGCTAAGTAAAATAAGGGTGACTTGAACACAAGCACTGTGATATGGAGACAGCTGACCTGGTCATTGAGACTGCTAAGTGACTCATCGGTGTTGCATACAGGTGGGTATCCTGGACAAAGGGATCACATCCCAGGTGGGATTGAATGGGACATCACAAGAGTTCACCTTGCTACTCAGAATCATGCAATTTAAAACTTATGAATTGTTTATTTCTGGAATTTTCCACTTAGTAGTTTTGGATTGCTGTTGACTGCAGGTAGCTGAAACCACTGAAAGCTAAAGAAAGGACAACTGTAATTAGGAAATGCGGGTCGACAATGAGGGTCGCGAACAGCAAAGGGAGTGTTGAGCTCTCCGATGCTAGAACCAGCAGCACCTCAGTGATCATCCAGTCCAAACCTTTCCTTTTACAAAATTAGGCAGGGACCCACCCAAGGTCAACGCGCTACCTCATGCCAGAGCCAGCATGAGAGAAGCCAGCCCTTGATTCTTAGAATAATGTGCGTTTTGCCTAAACTCCCTTCGTAAATCTGAAGGTAGTTCAAGCCAATCTGGGCACATCGGGACAAAAGTGTACTTGTTTTCTTAAGTAAACTCATGTGTTTATTGTCAAGGATCCTCTTTTCCCTACGCCTTGATGATCTCATCTGTAGATGTCAAAAACTAATGGTTTTTATAGCCCGATCTATGCAGAGATTCAATTACATTGTATGAATATACCAGACTAATTTAGCTGTTCTCATATCGATTGACGTTTAATTTGTATTCAGTTTTAAACATTGTAAACATTGCATATGGTGGACTTTTTAAAGGTTAGAATTTTAAAGTTTTCAGCTTACAATTGATTTATTGATCAGACATTTGTCTAGCATCCACTGTGCGCTTGGCACTGTGCCTTTTTTTTTATGACATCACCAATTAGAAGAAAGAACTCTGCCTGTCAGTTCACAAGGTAGAAATGGATTTCTGTATGAACTGCATGGCCCATAATAACCTTCATCGAGAGAGCTGTAATTTCAGGAGCACCTGCTCTGTGCAGCTGCGGTGTCAGACATTTTACAATCACTTATTCATAGATAGGTCACTAGTGTTCTCATCGTACAGATGAAGCAACTGAGTCGTAGAGAGGTTAGGTAAACTACGCAAGGACACTATGAATAAGCGATAGAATTGAGGTCACTCATTCATTCAACAAGGTTTTTTGTGTGTTTGTTTGTTTCTCAGGAGGGTCTGCTAATGCCAGGCATTCTTCTAGAGTCACACCGGGAAGTAATACCATGGTAAGTAAACCAGATATAGGGCTTACACTCTGGATGGCCAACAGTGAACAAGTAAACAGAGGTAAAAATGCACAGTCATGAGCTGCATAATGATATTTCAGTCAGCAGTGGACTGCAGAGATGACAGTGGTCCCGTATGATTATAATGGAGCTGAAAAATTCCTATCGTCTAGTGATGTGGTAGCTGTCATAATGTCATAGCACAATGCATTACTCACATACTCGAGGTGATGCTGGTGTCAACCAACCTACGGGGCTGCAAGTCATTATAAAAGTATAGCGCACGTGGCTGGTATAGCGCAGTGGATCGAGCTCGGGCCTGTGAAACAAAGGGTCGAAGATTCAATTCCCCGTCAGGGCACATGCCGGGGATGCAGGCCAGGTCCCCAGTAGGGGGCGTGCAAGAGGCAACCACACATTGCTGTTTCTCACCCTGTCTTTCTCCTTCCCTTCCCCTCTCTCTAAAAATAAAATAAATACAATTTTTAAAAAAGTATAGTGCATGTAAATACGTATAGTACATCATACTCGATAATGATAATAGACAACTATGTTCCTGGTTTATACATGTCCTGCACGATACTTTACGGTAATTTTAGAATGTGCTCTTTCTGAGTGTAAAGAAGTTCACGTGAATCAGTATGCTGTGCTGTGCTGGCAGCGGTCTCATACATCTCGTGTTTACTGCGTCTCGTGATGGCATCGTTTTCTCTTGCGCTTGATCTGATCTAGTGTTATTTTGTCCAGTAACGTGCTGTGCAGGTTTGTAGCCTACGAGCAATCGCTGTCTCATATGGCCTGGGTGTGACGTTGACTACACCATCGAGCTGTGTGTCAGCGTACTCTATGTTGTTCGCACAGCGACAAATCACCTGAGGACACATTTCTCAGAATGTATCCCTATCATAAAGTGGCATATGACTATCATTACAGATTGTGTTATGAAGGAAATGATGGGTGCAGTGATAGAGGGGGCAGGGGCAGGAGGAGGACTGCTGATTTGATTGGATGGTCAGAGGCCTTTCAAAGGAGATGACCTTCAGTTGAAACCATGAAAAGAGAAGGCAGAGTTCCTGTAGCAGAGGCCCCTGCTGATCTGAAGGCTCTGTAGTGGGAAAAAGCTTGGCGTGCCTGAGGCACTAGCCGGAAGGACTCTGATGTGGCTGCAGGGAAAGTGGTGAGGTCAGGGTGACACAGGATAAGGATGGAGATAGGGCAGCTCTGAACCTGTGGGAGTTCCTAGACCCTCGAAGGACATATGGATTTTATCTGAGGAGGTGAAATGATCTTATTTATGTTTTTAAATAATCACTTTGGCTTTTCTACAAAGATGGGTTAGAGAGAGGGAAGAGTGGAACAGTTGAGACCAGCTACGGGGACACAGCAAGTACCCAGGTGCACGATAACAGAGCTCAGGCTAAGGTGATCGTATTGAGGAAGGCAGGAAAGAGGAAGATCTACCTGTTTTTTGGTGTTACAAATGACAGGAGTGTGTGACCCCAGGGTCTGCCTTTCCCGTGTCACAGAAACCTCCCTGGCTGGGAATGGGGGAAATCTTGTGGAAGATTCTTATTTCTGGAAACCTTTAAATCTTCTATGTTGGCTTCTGAAAGTTGAACACTCTTTCAAAAGACTTGAAAATGTCCTTGCCCTCAGTCACACCACCCACATTTGTGATGTCCTGGTGGGACATTTCTGCAGACCAGGGGTATTGCTCACACTGACTCCTGACTTGTGCGTGCTGCAAATGCACAGCTCAGTGACTGTGACTTCCTGCTGTTTGTGGCTTACCGTGCTGCAAGGGATGACTTTCTGTGACGCAAAAACTGATAATGGGCTATTATTTTAAGTCACAAAGAATTGGGTGGCAAAGAGGGTGGGGACGGAAACCCTAAAAGCTTTGAATGAATTATTGGACTTACGGAGTCTGAAGGGACATTTCTTTTTCCTTCTTTTTATTTAAAAATGTTTTATTATAGCCCTGGCTGGTGTAGCTCAGTGGACTGAGCACAGGCTGGGAACCAAAGGGTCCCGATTCGATTCCCAGTCAGGGCACATGCCTAGGTTGCAGGCCAGGTCCCCAGTGAGGGCCATGTGAGGAGCAACCATACATTGCTGTTTCTCTCTCTCTCTCTCTGTCTCCCTCCCTTTCCCTCTCTCTAAAAATAAATAAAATCTTTAAAAAAATGTTTTAAGAAAATGTTTTATTATTTTTTTCTTTTCTCAAAACAATGAATATGCATTACCAGAAAATAAGAAACGACAAAGAAGAATAAAATATGTAATTCCACTCACTCCGGGGATCACTGTAATGCTTTAGTGTATGTAAAGTTAACTTCTGAACAACCATTTTGTCTTATTTTTATTAATATGAAAAATCAATCATGCTCCTTATGGACAGTTAAGAGAATACAGAAAATTACAAAGAAGAAGGTGATTTCCTATTCAAGGACAGCTGTTAGTAAGATTTTAACGTTTCCAAGTCCTTTTTAGTGCAGATTATGTACAGTTGATATCATATCATCTATTTATTTTTCCACCTAATATTGCTATCTAAGAATTTCCTATGTTATTACAAGCTCTTCACAATGACCACGTTTAATCACTACATAAAACTGAATTCAGTTTTTGCTACAATGTGCCTTGAATTCCTAACTGTAAAACAATGAATGCACAGAAAAATAACACCAGCCTCGCCGGACCGCTGCGAGAATTACACAGGTTAGATGAGCTGACAGGCACGGTACCTGCTGCCTGGCGAATATGCAACCAGTGGCCGCAGCTGTCACCGCTTCCTTCCTACTAATTAAGTCAACTTCGTTTTTCATAATTATATGTAAATCCTTAAAGAAAATCTTTGTGTATGAAGCTCTTTCTGTAGAGATTATTCCCATTTCTTTCAGAGTTAATTCCTAGAAGTGGACCTAGGGTCAGACATTGTGTTTGCCAGTGTCCCCGTAAGGTTATGTTGGGCATATTGGGATCTGAGGTGTTATGAGTGGCTGCCTTGTTGACAATAGCCATGAGCAGATAGGTAGTATCATGGAAGATGACCCACAGGGTTAATATTCTGTCTTTAGGACAATATTTATTCTCAGTTACCGCATAGGGGAGAGGGAGAAACGCCTTCCTAACTGGCTGTAGCAGAATCACCTAGGAGACTTTTTAAACATTTAACTCTCTCTTCTGCCTCCTCAGCATCATTATATATCCCTGCCATGACAGCCTGGGGCATGCTTTTTTCTTCTGAAAAACTCACCATCTTCTCCCTCAGAAACCACTGATATAATAACCACTTTACAGATAGAGGTGTATCATTTCCTTCAGACGTGTTGGATGGGAAATTTTTGAGCATCAATCACTGGTTTAGGTGATGGCATATAGTTGTTAGGACTTAGGGTCTGAAGCAAAAGGAGAAATTGCATCTGTCAATTTTGAGAAAGCCTGCCTGGTACATTCCTGAGGCTGCCCTTAGTAGTCCACAGCCTTGCTCTGGGTCCAACTTTAGATGCCCTGGGAGACTATGTGCTGAATTTAAAGTGTATGGACCTTAAGTCTGCTATGAAAACACAATGATCTTTTCATTCAACTCAGATCAATGTTCAGGCCCTGGGCTGTTCCCTTTTAATTCCTACACCCTCAGATTAGTGAAATCAGCTTAGCTGCTTTTTCCTTTATCAAAGCTGCTACTCCTCATCTGCCTCCTCTTCCTCCCTAGCCTGACTATGGATGGCACACAGCTTTTTGTTTCCTCCTTTCCATGTTGTCTGGGTGGGGCTTAGCTCACCCCAGCCCCAAATCTGGCCAATCAGACTATTTCACCTCCTTGGCCACAGTGATGGGTGCAGAGGCAGGCACAGGACCCAAACTGGATCAGGAAAGACAGCAGAGACTTCCTCTGAGGTACGAGCAGTACAGATGTTGTAAGTACCAGCTGCTGGAAGCCATTGTGAAGCTTTCTGCCGTTGGAGAGAATTAGGCCAATGGCAAAGAGAAGCAGAGCTGAGATGTGGAAGGAGAGATGGGGCACTCAAGGACATTGTTTAAGCTCCTGGTTCAAGTTGTAGAAGCTGAAGGCTTCTTTTGATTCTCCTCATGTAGTCGTTTTTTGTTTGTTTGTTTGTTTTTATTTACAGTCAAAAGCAATTGTTCTCCCAAAGAGGACCCATGTCTGAATAAATGTTAGCATTAATTTACTTCATTAATTTTTTAAAACTGAGGTATAATTGACATATAACATCAGGTTAGTTTTAGGTGTACAACATAATGGTTTGAGATTTGTCTACATCGCGAAATGATCACCACAATAAATCTAGTTAACTTCTAACACCATATGTAGTTATAATTTTTCCCCTGTGATGAGAACTTTTAAAATCTACTCTCTTAACACCTTTCAAATATGCACTACCTTATCATTTTTAAACATTTTTATTGAATTTATTGAGGTGACATTGGATAATAAAATTATATAGGTTTCAGGTGTACAGTTCTGTAATACATCATCTGCAATTGTATTGTGTGTTCACCACCCCAAGGGAAGTCTCCTTCAGGGCAATTATTAAGTATAGTTACCGTGCTGTGCATTCCTTCCCCATGACTTATTTATAACTCTAAGTTTGTGTCTTTTGACCACCTTTGTCCACTTTACCCACCCCTTACCGCCCCACTCTTTCCCCAACCCCTCCTCTGGCAACCACCAGTCTGTTCTTTGTATCCGTGAGGCTGGTTTGTTGCTGCTGTTTTCAGATTTCCCATATAAGTGAGTCTATACAGTATTTGTCTTTCTCTGTCTGGCTTACTTCACTTAAGGTAAGGCCTTCAAGGTCCATCCGTGTTGTTGCAAATGGCAAGACTTCATTTTTTATGGCTGAATAGTATTCCAAAGTATATATGCCACATTTTCTTTATCCATTCATCCATCAATGAACACTTAGGTTGCTTCCATATCTTGGCTATTGTAAATAATTGTGGTCATGAGCATGGGGTGTATATATCTTTTTGCATTTTTGTTTTCTTCGAATAAATACTCAGAACTAGAATTGCTTGATGGTAGGGTAGCTCAGTTTTTAATTTTTGAGGAATTTTCATACTATTTTCCATAGTACGTTTTCCGATTTACATGCCCAACACAGCATGTAAGAGTTCCCTGTTCTTAACCTCCTCAATGACACTTGCTATTTCTTGTCCTTTTGATAATAGCCATTCTACCCGCTGTAAGGTGATAGCTCATTGTGGGTTTTATTTGCACTTCCCTGATAATGCGATATTGAGCATCTTTTTATGTACTTGTTGGCTATCTGCATGTTTACACTATTTTACTTCTTGACAAATAGAGAATGTCATGCCCACTCATAATTCCTGGTAGACATGGGCACAGGGAGTTGGAAAATTGTAACTGCTCAACAAATATTGGGATAGTAAGCATTAAATGAATGAATGAAGGAATGAATGAATGAGTCAATGACATAGTATCCCTAACTGATATGGTTTCGGGGTCAGAGCTTTAAAAATTAGATCATTAACCAAGAATGGGCAGGAGAGGTTTGATCCATGACATTTAATAAGATTGTCTGGCTGCTCAGAGCTCTAGACAGAGTCAGATTCAGGTGAACTGAAATACCATGTAGAAAGTTCCATGTGGTAAGCGCACAATAGCTCATGGTTGGTTTTACTGTGCATCAAAGCAGCACCTCCAGACACCTGGCACTGACCTCGTTGTCAGGACTGAATCCTAGGAGCATGCCTATTTATACCTCCGAGACACAGTCTCTGTCTCCTCTCAGATTCCCCCAACTGTCCTGGACTGGGGTTTCTTCATATGTGGCGCCAAGCAAGAGGAATGAGAATCCCAGGGCATTCAAACCATAAAGCTCTTCAGAGATTAAAGCTGATAAAAGGATTTGAACATTTAACTCGCTAATTATATTGATGAGGGTCCTAAGCTCCAGAAAGCTAAATTAACTCACCAAAGGTCACACGCCTGGGAAAGCACTAGGCATAAATCTACATTCCATGACTAACTAGAAGCTCTGAGACCTGGGGACATGCTCATATCCTCAGGTGCAGCCATACTGCAGACCTATTCATCTCAAGGTGGGGGTAGGATTTCTCACAAAGCTCCACATTTGATTGCACTATGTTACAGAATTTGGAACTACCTCAATGCCCTGTGTTTTGCTCTTAAACGTCCAAGACCCTTTGTGACATCAACCCAAAGTGTGAGACTCAGTTCTAGTCTGAATAGTGCCCTGATGTGGGGCAAGCTCGGTTTTCCTGTGCTTTATGTTTAGACAGACAGACACATGGGAAGATTTTATTACTTATAAGTGATCTTGTACCCCATATCTTGTGTTCTCCCGGTAATATTATATTACCCCTACATCTCCCCACAGAAATGAACACCTAGAGAGGGAAAATCACTTGTTTGAGGGTCACCCTGGCTATAGACAGCAGCTTGAACCCAGTCTCTCACTCCAAATTATATACTGTTCCGCACTGAGTTTTCTTTGTGAAAAATGTTATCTTACTTTTTTTGGATAGGTAAATCACACAAAGGGTAAAAATTCAAAAGTTACAGTGAGTTAAAAGTACAGTGAGGGCCCCAGGCCCTGTTCCAGTATCTCTCGGCTCAGTTTTTCTCTGCAGAGACACCTGTTACCTGTTTCTGGCACGAGCTTTCAGCAGTTGTCCGTGCATTTTGAAATGCCTACATGTGTATTTCCTCACTCCTACCCCCATCAATTGTATCCTAGTGTTCATGCACAGCATCTTTATTTTTATTTTATTTTATTTTATTATCCTTACCTGAGGACATTTTTCATTGCTTTTTAAAAAAGAGAAGAAGAAGGGAGAGAGAGAAACATTGATGTGGGAGAAATATTGGTTGGTTGCCTCCCATACACGCCCAGAGGGGATCACATGCACCTGGACCAGGGATTGAAGCCATGACCCAGGTATGTGCCCTGACTGGGAGTCAAACCTGCAACCCTTCAGTTACGGAACAGTGCTCCGATTAATTGAGTCACACTGGCTAGCACACACCTTTGTTTGTTTGTTTTTTAGATTATATTTTGGAGTTCTTTCCACCTTGGTATACACAGAGCTGCCTCATTCTTGTTAAATGTTGTGTAGAATCATTGTCTGGATGTGTCATATATTATTTGAGCAGTTTCAGTTTGACCTATGTGTGAATGTTATTTATAAGCTTTCATTTATAAACAATGCTACAATAAATGTTCTTATACAGTGTATATATAATTTCAACGTGTGGGAGTATATCTGTAAGCTAACTTACTACAAATAAACTTGTCAGTAAAAGGATATGTACACTTAAACTTTTGAGAGAGCTCGTCAAATTTGCCTACCCAGGGGTTGTGCTATTTCGCGCTGCCTACAGAAATGTATGTGAAACTGCGTGCTTTTCCACATTCTTGGCTACAACGTGGTTAGTCGTTTGATCTTTGCCCATCTGGTGGGTGAGAAACTAGTAACTCATTAGAATTTAAAATTTTTTATTAGAGTATAGTTGACATACAAGATTTTATTAGTTTCAGGTGTACTCGAATTTTAATTTGCACGAAGGAACTTTTAAACTTAAAAAAGCTTTAGGAGATTGGATTACAGCGTGCGGTTCTGAAAGTCAGCACCCAGACCATCTCTTGCTTCCATTTTTGGGAAACAGTTAATATAGTCCTTTCCTTAATCTGGAGTGATCTTTGAACTTTAGAATCTTGCAACCCTAACATGTTTTCTGGTGTGGGTTAATTCTAAAGGGAACTACAATTATTAAATAGCTATTATGTGTCAGATCCTCTACAGGTGCTTTCATGCATGTAATCTCATCCATATAAAATACTCTTTATACACTTACGTGATAGATATTATGACCCACAGATTTCAGCTGAAGAAACAGAAGCCAAGATAATACTTGCCCAAGGCCCCAGAGCTAGAAAGAGGCAGAGGCACATGCAACCTGTACAACGTGACTAGAGTCTGCACTTATTTTCCCATTAAACCATGCCACTTCTTGAATAGGATTTAAAATTTTTTTATTCAAGTCTGTTATGGAATACGAAAGAGTTCCCAACTCCTAGTCCTGAACTATACTTCTCAACTCTTCCCCACCTCAATTATTTTACACCCTCAGTTTGCTCTGGAGTCTCTCACAGGCCAACCTGCCGTATCTCTCCTTTAACCCCAGCTGCGTTTTCTCCTCCTCCTCCTAGTTGTGATAAAAAAAACAACACTCACACATAACGGGAGACGTAGCCTCCTGACAACTGTTAAGTGTACCGTGAAGTATGAACCATAAGCACGATGATATACAGCAGATCTCTGGAAACTTGTCAGGTTATATGACTCCAACTTTATACACATTAGACAGCAACTCTCTCTCTCCCCCTCCCCTTCCCCTTCCCCCTGGCCCTGGAAATCACCATTCTGTTCCCTTTTTCTGTGAATTTGGTTATTTTGGATATCTCATATAAGTGGAAGCAAGCAGTATTTGTCCTATGAGTAGCTTATTTCATTGAGCATGATGTCCTTAGTGTCTATAAAGTTCTATGTCCCCTCATTTCACTATTCCCATCTTTTATGTAAATCAACTTGATATCTTTTTCTTTTCTTTTTAATTATTTTATTGTTGTTCAATTACAGTTGTCTGCCTTTACCCCCTCCACTCCCTCCCACCCCAGATCCCCACCTCCCTCCTTCGCCTCCACCCTCCTTGGTTTTGTCCATGTGTCCCTTTGTAGTTGTTTCTGAAAACCCTTCCCCCCTTCCCAACTTGATATCCTGTTAAGCTCTTCATATGCTTCTTAGTCATAGCTCTACCCATTCTATAGATTCTGCTTTTTAAGACACAAGAACTGGCCCAGCCAAGAGAGATGGAGAAACTAAATGGAAAATAACGGAGATTCCTTTATCCAGAGTAGATTATAAACAGGCACTTATGGAATTACTTTTGTGATAGCCACCAATACATGTCTTAGAGGAAAGAGAACTACAGTTGTAATGGAGAAGATGAGAGTAAAAGTCAGGCTAAAAGAGACAAAGGAGGCGCACTCGGAACGCAGTGTGTGCTAGACCAGCGGCGTCCAGCATGGCAGCTGTTAGCCACGGGCGGCCACGGAGCGTTTGAAATGCAGCTGGTTCAAACTGACATGTGCTGCAAATGCAAAGTATGTAGTGGATTCTGAATAAAAACTTAGAATAGAAAGAAAATGGAAGTATTTTACTAACAACGTTCAATACTCATTATATATTGAATTGATATTATTTTGACTATATTGGGTTAGATAAACTATATTATTAAAATTTTATGTTTTAAAATAAAAGACAGGGAAAACTAAAATATATATATGTGGCATTGCATAGTATTACTATTGGACAGAGCTATTTTAGAAGGACTCTCAGTAATCAAAGGGCAAGATGAAGGCAAGGTGCTGGGGCCTGAAAAAGGCTGAGGGTCAAGGAGGAGGAAGGGCTAACTGGGGGAAGCAAAGGGGCCCTGAGGTCACACTTCTTTAATTTCTCAGTTGCCCTAAGGCTGTTCTGACTGTGTTACGTGTACCAAACAAACATAAGCATGCTCATGTGCATATTTTATTATAATTTATAATTAATTCCATAATTTGTCTTTTAAAATAATTTACCCTTTTTTTCTTTGGCTTCTTTCTGATTTCATACATTTCTAGTGCTTTAAGACAACTAGTTTGTGGTCATTTCATACAGCGGTCCTAGGAAATTAGTACACTGGACAAGAACAAATTTAGTTGTAGGAATAATAATTGGAATATCTTAAAATCTTGAAAGTTTAACTAATTCATTCGACAGAATACGTCAGCACAGGAATGGCGGTGTAACTACAGTTTACATAATGTTGGTGCATTCTCTCTTTAACAGTGTCGATAGGCTATTTATTGCAGTGCTTTTTTTTTTAAACATTTTATTCACATTTAATTTTTGCTTTTAGTGAGCTCACAGAAAATAGAACACCTTAAGCAAGAGTTTAATAGCAATTTTTGTAAGTAAAGTTACATTCCATCTCTAAGTCAAACTGGTCAAAGCTTCTCCTGTATTTACAAAACGTGATAGACAGGACACTACACAAAACCATGGCATCTGAAGAATTTTCCCTTTATTCTCACATAAAATGGAAAAGGAGGCTGTGATCAAAAGCATACCCCAGTATAAACAGTGACCATTCTACTTATTGCACTGCTTTTAATAGAAAACATTGAAAACTAATTATCTAATTATGAGGAATGGCAAAATCAATTACGGTACCTTTATACTATAGAATAATAACCAGCCTTTTAAAATTCATGTTTTTGAAAAAGCCTTTTAAAGACATGAGAAATTGTCATATTGGGTTGAAAATAGGATACAGGCGTTGTCAGAGATCATCACATTATATGTGTAAGATCTTTGCATTTAACTGTTTATGTCACACAATGTATCAAAAAAAAGAACTACAGTATAAACAAATATACTCCAGTCAATAGATTTGCTTCTTGTAGTGGTATAAATTAGCAATTCTTAAAGTACCTTCTGTGTACCCTAGCGAGTAGGTCGATATTTGAGGATAATGGAAGCCAGTTTCTTTCAGTGTCGAGAAGGGAGTTACAGCTGTGATGGTGGAAGCTGTGCGTGTCCTCAATAAACGGAACTAAGGCTCCCTGAAGAAATAGCAGATTCTAGGATTGGGTCAGGGAAACACAAGATGAATCATCTTGTACCAGGAAGTAAGACATTTCTAAACAACAGTGGGAACATAAAATAATACAGAAGCCAACTTAAAGAGCTCCCACTGGCCAAATGTGGCACAATGTACGCATCGTAATAAATAATGACCATAATGGGTTATAGCCCATTAAATAAAATTAAAATCTATGAGGTCATACTTATATCAATAAGTGAGTAAATAAAAAATGAGAAAGGAAGAGCCCTAGCTGGTGTGGCTCAGTGGATTGAGTGCCTGCCTGTGAACTGAAAGGTCACTCTTTGGATTCCCAGTCAGGGCACAGGCCTGGGTTGCAGGCCAGGTCCCCAGTGAGGGCCATGTGAGAGGCAACCATGCATTGCTGTTTCTCGCCCTCTCTTTCTCCCCTCCTTCCCCTCTCTCTAAAAATAAATAAAATCTTTTTTAAAAAAATCGGATACAAACCCCTATACGGTATGATCATAAGTTTGAAGATGTAAAACATTAAAAAGTATTTATTTACCTGATTTACATACATAGGAGAAAACTGGAAGGAAATACAACAAAATATTATCAGTGGTTATGCCCCCATTTAAGTTTTAGGGTTTATTATAAATTTCTCTATTAATACTTTCAAAATGTTCTGGCCTCCCACCACACTCAAAATAAAGCCCCATGCCTTTAAATGCCCACCGACCTCTTTAGAGGGCGGTCCTGTTGACTCCTACATCCAATCAGTCACCCTCCTCTTTCCCATGATTTCCTGTCCCCTTCTTCTGTGTAAGTGGTGTTAGCTCCTTTCAGTGGCAAAACTTCAGAAACAGTCAAACATCCAGTCTCAGGGACGGTTGTATATATTATGATATTGCTGCGATCTGAACCGTCAGGCGGTCTGTGCTCTGGAAAACCTGTACTGTGTGTTATTTCTTCAGAAGTGCTTGGCTGTCTGCGTGTGGTGGGTTTTTTTTTGTTTTGTTTTGTTTTTTTGTTTTGCTTATGATCAAGTTATTAAAACAAATTTCTTTCTTTTTTCTAGTTTCTTTTCACCCTTTGCTTTTGAGCAATTAGACATAGCCATCAGGATCCAGATTTCACTTCTTACAGCTTCTTTGCTTACTAGCCATAAGACTTCCTGGCAAATTTCACGTTACTGACTCTCTAAGCTGTAGTTTTTCCATCCATGTAGTGGGGAAAACAGTTAAATGCCTCAATGGTCAAATGTTGGTTATCTTACAAACTCTCATTTGCTACTTTTTTTGGTGACATCTTCACACGTCTCAAAACAAGCTTCTTAATTCTCTGTGCTCCAGAGGCTTTTTCTTCCTTTTCCTAAAAGAACATTTTCCAGGATATGTGGGATTTTTTTTCTTTTTATGTTTCTTTTCCTGGCCAGGCTGAGAGTTCTTTCATGAGCACAAAGGTACCCCTTTATCTCTGAATCCCCACTGCCTGGCACAGAGTCTGGCCAACAGCAGAGCTCAGTAAATGCTTATCGAAAGTGGGGAATTCCAATTCTAACATTTCTCTCATAAAATCTTTTTTTCCAGGTTTTAAAACTTTTTATTTGCATATTTTAAAAAATGTGCATTCCAATCATTAAAATAATCTTAACACTTTACAGCCTGCGGGGCGCCTTGGACCAGCTGGGTTTTTACCCCAGCTCTCACTGTCGTCCCACCCGGCTTCTCCCTTCACCTACAGGCAAGTTCCTTTCCACCCCTAGCCGCTAGAGAGGCGGATGGGAGAGGCAGGTGTGGCCTTCGCTGTCAGTAGTTCTCTGATGTGAAAAAAGGCAGCACAGTCATTTAACCTGATCAAACCTCTTTTCATCACACAAAGTTAAACAGCTAAAAGAAGTAAAAAAGAAGGCAATGCTCATGGAATACACACTGCACAGTGCACATTGGCAGTGTGGGTCTCATTACGAGTCGCCAGCTTGCTTCTCCTCTTCAGTTGTTTCTTTGGAAGGCAGCGGATTTTTCTCTTGCGGTTCTGTCTTCTTCAGTTGGACTTATCGAAGTTCTCAATCTCCTCCGTATCTGGTTTGTCAGACGTGGTTGCCGAGGAAGAGGAACGAGGCATAGAATGAGAGGAGTGACCATCTGCTCAGTGACCACTTCTTGGTCTCTCATAAAAGTTTTTGATCCTCTAACTAGAAATAATTTTTCCCTCTGGTGGGAATTGAGAGCTCTGATCGAGGGCTGCCTTGAATCATAGTTATTTGTGAGTGTTTGTTTTTATTTTTAATTTACCCTCCCACGCCCTCATGCAGTGCCCCAGTCATATGATTTCTGGAACTGCATCTTATTCATCTCGGAAACCCCAGCAGTGTCTGGCCCATGCATTCCATCATTTGTTTAAGATACAATTCTTCTTGAGCAAGTAGCAAGGGATATGATTCACACATTTAATGTACGAGACAGTTTTTGCCTTTTTTGGGTCGGGCTGCTCAGCACACCACTTCCCCATTGCACAATGAATTGGAGGGCGGGGCAGCTCCCCACGTTAAATCAGTCAGGGTTACCAGAAGTCATTCACCTCCCTCTGAATAACACATTAATTCACAACTTGATCCCACATCCAGGCCTCTCTATTTAACCTAGAATATCAGGATAAGAATCTGAATCATTATATAATGCATACTCTGAGCAGCGCAGGATGGTTAGAACTGATGAGAAGATAAAGTAAAATAGGAAAGCAATGATAGTTTTATAGTTCCTATGGTCACAGTGTTTTTAACATGTTGTCTCACCATGGCAGCAATTACATTGCACTTGTACATATAGCTACTTAAGATTAATTGCATTAGTTGGCATTATATTATATTAAACTTACATTATGGATGTAGGGAAGCTGGATAGAGATTTTGCCAGGGTCCAGCAGCACCCTGCTGAATTTTTCACCTATTGAACAAGTGTGTACTGAGTTTTTATCATGCGCTAGCTCTATGCTAGCAATGGCTGATAGGTAAATAAGATAAACCCTATGTTTGCTTTTTTTCTTTCTCTATTAAATAATCCAAGTTGACTATATTTATCCTAGTCAACTTGCACAATTGCTATTGGAAATGAAGAGAACATTTATAAAGCAATTCAGGTGTTCTGATTGGCACTACGTAAGGATGCTACGTGATTCTTCGCCAGCATGATATTAATGTGTTAAAAATCAACCATGAAATTGCATTTCTAAGGCTCTTTTGCATTTGACTTTGTTTTTTTTTAATAGTTAAATCCACTGAATCTCATTTGATTATCAATTTTTAAAATTAAACTTGTTTGCACCATTTAACAAAGAAATAGTGTTTTGATTACTCTTGGGATATAAATGCACCACTCTGAATAATGTTTCATGGAGTTTTCTTTTTTTCTTTTTATTGTGGTAACATTGGTTAATAACATTATATAAATTTCAGGTGCATAACATTGGAATTTGATATCTGTACACTCTATTGTGTTTTTCTTTACTATTCATATTTACTTCTCAATCTCACCAAACACTGGAACTAGAAGGGAATTTGGGTGTCAATATTGGTCAAACATTTCCATTTGTTTAAATAACATTTGAAAGTGATTCTTCTCTGAAGACCTGAGGTTCTAGAGAATTTTTACATACCAAACTGTATTTCATTACTAATTACTAATGTTTCATTTTCTCATTTTCATTAAAGACATCATTGCCCATCAGAACTTCCAATTAGTATGAGGTAATTAGACTTAGCGTAGGCACTGAGGCTATTGATTCTAGAATCAAATTACCTGGGTTTGAGTTTTCACTCCACTACTAACTAGCTGTAGCCTTGAGCAAAGTCCTTGACTCTCTGTGCTTCTTTTTCTCATCTGTAAGTTAATGATAACTATAGTACCTCATAAAGTTTTGAGGATGACGGCATTATCACAACCCAAAAAAAGAAAAGGGCTCCCTTTCTTATCCTGTCAAACCTAAGGGGTTTCTGTTTAATATTAGGTTTCTAGTAAAATATTATAAATACTTTAGCTTGTGCACACTCATTACTACCTCTCAAGACTTCAGATGAAGTTCTAAGAACCCAGGTTGGGAATTTCTATTTGGGAATAAATTTCTCTTTTAAAGATAAGGAGCTTGAAAACCCAGAGAAGTGAATCGCTTGAGGACTCCCAGCTAGAACCAGTACTAGGACCTGGAACTTCCAGAATGTAGAATTGTGCATTTATCAGTCAAATCAGAACCTTGTACCTAAAGCACCAGGTCATGAGCTGTGAAACAGACGCAGGAGGAGGACCTCAGAAGTTCCACTGTCATGGGCTCTGTAGACACTGAAAGCAACCAAGTAGTGAAATTCCATTTCCTCTGGAATAGCAGAAAACCCTTGACATCTCCAGAATTTGGAGATTCTAAACTGTCAAATATTACTAATGTACATCTCTTTCTCTAGAAAATGCATTAAAGAAGAATGGAGAAATTGAAGTAATCCCAAACAAAGCCTATAAATATTAGACAAATGTAACTGATAACGCTCTTAAAATCAATCTGCCACAGAAATAAACTTGATACTCTATTATGATATAACATCATTACTGAAGCAAAGCAAACCATCAGCTTGCGCAACATGCAAAAATTCCATTATGATGATGGGTGCCAATGACCAGTGCTGCCCATAATGTGCTGATGGATGAAGGCTGTGACGAGAATTGGTCACGCTGCAGGATGAAGTCAGCAAGGCCCTGCCTCGGAGCTTCTACATTGTCTGCAGACTCTGGGCCTGCGGCTGGACTCACTGGGTGCTACGTGACCTCATCAGTCAATCCTGGAAGTTTCCAGTCCTGTCATGACGGCATGTCCTGAGCCTTCTGGGAAGTCCCTGAGGAGCAGACATATATAATGTGATACACTCAAGAAAGACATATGATAAACTCAAGAACACCCAGGGTCTCCTGTACTCAGTGCTGGTGAAGACACATTAATACTAAATGTACTGTTGGGAGGACTGTAATTGGATACAAACTGTGGGGAGGGCAATTTGATATTTTATTATTATACATTTAAAAAATATCCATTTCCTTTGACCGGTAAGTCCACATCTAGAAATCTATCTTAAGAGAATAACTGGAGACACATTCACACAGATATTCACAGCTCTCTAGTAACATCATACAGTAGCAGTAGATAGGAAACAATCTCAATGGCCATCAACAGGAACATGATTTAAAAATTATTGTATATTCATGCCGTGTAAAAATAAACAGCCATTACAAATGATAGTTTAGAATAAAGTTTATTGGCATGGGAAAATACTTAGAGTATAAGATTGAGTCGAAACATCAGAATACAAATCTATACATGCACCTTATGATCTCATTTATAAGAAAAATGTATACCCTGAAATAGAAGAAAGACAAAAAGGCAATACACCAAACTATCAATGATGGTATATTTTACAAGTGGAATTATAAGTGATTTTTATTTATCTGTATGTTATAAAAGTTCCACACAGAGTATGTAATACATTTTAATTGACTGGTTTAATTAAATAATGTATGTACACATTTTGAAAATTAAATCTGGAATGAAAAGGACACCTACTTCTTCACAGAAACAACACTATTAACAATTTCTTGTGTATCTTTCCAGAGATTCTGTGGTATAGAAGTTATGTGTTTACACATATTCGTGTGTGTTCACATCCATTCCTTTACAAATGGGAGAATACTACACTGTCTTATACCTCACTTTTTTTCACTTAGAAATACACCTTGGAAATCATTCCACATTAGTAAAAATACAGCTACTTCATTTTTTAAATGGCTGCACAGTATTTCCTAGTATGGATGGAACAGAATTAATTTCATCAATTCTCTATTGATGAATATTTAAGTTATTTCCTTTTTTGCTATTAGAAACAATGTTATAATAAACAGCCTTGTATATATGTCCTTAAGAACAGGTACAGGTATATCTGTACAGTGAATTTCTTAATATCCAGTCATTGAGTTCAAGGCTTATGCAACAGGAAAAAATACATACGCAAATTTTAAACATTTATTTAATGATCATAGCACACAATCCAGAAACACAGTTTTAAAAACCCTAAATATAATATTCCTGAATATCTTGTTCATTTTTGTTGAATATGATTATTTTGTCTGTCTTATTTATCATGCTGTGTCTCCCCACTATTGAACAGCACTCCTTGTTGCTTATTGCAGAAGCAGCGTCTTCCTTGTTCATCATATTCATCTCTGTATTTGAAACAGTCTCCGGCTCACACTGGGTAATTCATTAAGTATTGATGGAATGAACGAATGAATGAAAAAAATCCAAATTTGTTTTCATTACTGGCCACTCAGAATAGCAGCACCTTTTTTAAAATCCTTACCTGAGGATATATATATTGACTTTAGAGAGGGAGAGAGGGAGGGAGAGAAAGAAAGAGAAACATCAGTTGGTTGCCTCCTGTACGTGCCCCTATCAGGGATCAAACCCAAAACCTAGATATGTGCCCTGACAGGGAATCAAACCCTCAAACTTTTGTTGCACTAGATGACACTCCAACCTACTGAGCCGCCCAGCCAGGGCAAGAGCACATTCTTAAGTCAAGTGTGTTAGAAGCAGAGTCTGAGACAGGGATTTGGGTGTGAGTGATTTACTGAGGAGAAGCTCACCACAGAAACCTGTAAGGGAGTGAGGAAGCAGGCTGGGCAGGGCCAGGAGGCAGGTAAAGATGTCGCTTTAGGGATAGTCTAGCCTTGGCCTGAGCCAAGGGGCGCTCTGAAGCATAACTCACACCCAGAGTTGGTCCACACTGGTATTTCCACCCTATTATCGCTCAATTTTTGGCTGCAGGCTGAGGGTGAGGAGAGAATGCCCTCCTGGGAGAACCAGCTCCCACTCTTCAGAGGGCAATTTCTACAGGCGGTCAGCAGCTAGCACTTGCAGCGACTGGTAGGTAGAAGACACCAACAGGGCCCAACGGTGCCCACCACACCATCTCAACCGTTCCCAGTGTTATTCACTTAAAAAAGCTCATTCATAAATATGCTCATTGGTGTTCCTAACGATTGACCCTAAATCTCCTCATTCCTTATCTAACATACAAGTATGTGCAGAAAGGTAAGCAAATCAACCCACTGTTTCCGCTAATTAATAAGAGTTGATACATTATTATCTTTTAATAAAATGTGCTTGCTTTCTTTAAAAAAATATACTCGATACATAGCAAAATAAATAAATTTAGCAAACAAAAGAGTTCAATTTAGTTTAACTTTTGACAAAGAACTAAATAATACTTTCATTGTTCTCCAGTACATATTTTCCTGAAGTGGACTTTGTTATTGGTTTATGATTGGTGTTTGTGCTTGAATTTTAATACATGTCATGTTTTAGGGGTCCTTTTATTCCTGAGATTTCTGAAATATTTGCTTCTAGTTTCAAAACACTCCCTTCAGGTAGAGTTTTGGGGACAGGTAGCACAACTTCAAAACACACTGGAGGTGACTGATAACTAGGAAGAAGCCTAAGGATCAACTTATCCAAACCTCTAAGTCCACAGGTGAAGAAACTGAGGCTCGGAGAAGGGACACGGTTTGGCTGAGGCTGCATGTTGTGTTGAGGTAGAAACTGAGTGAGGACCCCAATCACCTGGGTCCCCTTCCAATCTCTCAAAATGACTAATTGCTGGTTTCCCCAGAGGAGCCATTGAGATGGGATTAGCTTGAATTCAAACTTCTTGTTTCTTTTTTTTATAGCCTTGACAGTTTTTCCCAGTGACAGTTAACCCTGGGTGGGAGGCAGGGGCGGCGGGGGGTGGGTGGGAGCAGATACCCTATAGGAATTAAAATTTTCTGTACTGACTAGTGTATTCAAGTGTGAAATGGGACAAAGAACAGAATGGATTAGACTTGGATGCTGTGCGGGGAAATTTCTTGACACTTGAGCACCCTGGATTTTCCGAGAAATGCCTCTGAGAGTTGGCTTTCCTCTGTGTTGTTGTCCTTGGAATTGCCATGAGGCTAAGCAAAGAAATTATTTACAACAGCTTTCCATGGGGATCACAGTTCGTCCTTCTTGGACGGATTTGAAGATCCCAGCCCTTCTGCATCTTCACCCTAAGGAGGCTGGGCTCTGAAAGTTTCCCCTGGGGAGCCGGGGAAGTCTCAAGGCAAGATAACCACACAGAAGGTAATTACAGTCTTCAGACAGAAATAGGGTTATGCTTAATTAACAGAGTTGCTTCTTTCCCAAGGGGTCAACACTGGCACAAGTTTTTCTATGGATAAGAAGAAGAAAGCAGACATTTCTGAGTCCAGGAGGATGTTCAAATATCTTTCTTGGACCTATAATTTAAAAAGAGGATGGGAGGTAATGCAAATGAATGAGCTTAGCCCCGTTGAGTTCTGACCTTCCATCTGGTGGGGAAGAAAAAAGAAGCTACCATTTATTCAGAACTTATCACATCCCTGATATCATGGTGGAGGCTTCACCTTCATCATCTCATTCATACTCTCTGCCACAATGCTGTGAGTTAGGTATGAAAGTCCTTATTTTATAGACCAGGAAACTGGCTACACGGAGGGTGACTGGCCAAGGCCATAGAGCTGGTAAAGTCAAACTTTGATTGTAAAGCTTTAGCTGCTCACTTTCATTCTAAGATGACCAAGATCTATTTCTAGTGTTTTGTTTTGTTTTTTTCTTTTGGGCCTCTAAAATCTCTGGGTAAATCAAAGAAAGAATTTGGTATGGCCAAAGTGCGATTCTACTTGGTTTTTTGGTTTTTTGTTTGTTTGCCAAACCCATTTTGCTTTCTATCTCAGGGAAAATAGGCTCCATCTTCATATCTTAGCCAAAGGCCACTTCCTTGGGAATTTCTCATTCCCCTGTGTGTTCAGTTTCTCCCCTCTTAACCTTCAGGTAATCCTCTGTTTACATGTGCTATATTTGCATCAGGCTTGCCCTGAGCTTTTAGGCTCTGGTATCCAGGAAAGGCTCAATAAATGCCAGCTGCTATGAAATCAGGCTGAGCTGAGCAGGGCAGTGGCACGGTGACCACAGTGAGACAGCAGAGTTCCCGCACATCCAGCTGCTCCGGGATACTCCTACCTCCCTCAGCCACTGGATTCAAGCCACAAGTCCATATCTCTGCAGGGAAGGGGAAGGCAAGCCCGAGGCTCAGCTTAGCCCCCACACTGCTCCTGGGCAGTACTACTCTGCCCTGTGCTGCCACGTCCTTCATGCTCTGTGCTGAGTGGAAACTCTCCAGCCCAGAATCCTTCTAAGATGTCAAGTGTACAGCTCTCCATTCCCCTTCCCTGGGGACGAGCTAGGCTTGGTGCCTGGGACAACACTCCCCATATTTGCTCTGAATAAAATTAATAGCACTTATTATGAAAATTACCCTGTGTGGTAATATTGTACCCATTTCACATATGGGAAAACCAAGGGTTGCTAAGGTTAGATAGTGTGCTGAAGAACAGGGGCCCACATCCCAGACGTTGGCTCCAGACATCATGTTTTCTCCACTGGGGAGCAAGGACAATTCATGCCCTATGCACTTTATAACCTATGTTGTGCTTCCTAAAGAGTACTGAATGGAATGAAAGGCCTTTCCCGTTGACAGAGGCCAGCAGCATAAATCACACCCAAGAAGCACCACAAGAGGCAGTTCAGTAGGATGGGGAGCGGGGACCAGGGCTTGACTCTATTTACTTTCTGTATCTCTACTGATAACCTCCGGGCACCAGTAAACCTTTCACCTATAATTCAAAAGGAATTTCAAATTCCAATATGACTACAAACTTTATGTGTGCGGTGAAGTTTGGGAGATTATTTCCCTAAAATATTTGCACCTGACATTGAAATTCTTCCATACTTCATACTTTGACTTCTTCCTCCTTGATTAATTCATTTGGGATGGATTTATTACCTACCATGTGCCAGGCACAATTCTGGGTACTTCATCCCATCTTATTCTCTTCCTGCATCCATCCATTCATTCATTCCTCTATGAAGTCACTCATTATTTAACTGTGTGTAATATCTCTGGGATAATTAGGGTGAAAGAGAGAAACCTAGGGACAGTTTCCCCAACCATCCTCGTACCTGCCCCATAGCGGGTGTTGGGTCCAAATGCACAGGACAGTGAAAAGGGATGAGTTTCAGCCATGCCTTTTACTGGTTGTGTGATGTGGGGAAATCACTTATCCCCTCAGAGCCTCAGTTTTATCCTCTGCAACCTGGGGATCACACCACTTATCGGATAGGGCTGTGGGGGATGTAAGGGAGTTCAAGTGAAAGTGCCCAGTGTGGCCAGAGTTCTCAGCACACAACACTCTCAGCAGGGTGATGATGTAAGTCTCCAAGCAGCTTTCTCCCTGCCAATACCACCAGGCAGGCAGCTCAGAGGCATCTTGAGAGCGCTGGGCAGCACATGATCTCCCCCAGTCACCTCGGAGAGGCTGCGAGGCAGGGTTACATTAGGGCAAAACACAGTCCAATTGCAGCCTTTGTCTTTTTCAGCCTGAGCAGAACACAGTTTTGGGTCACAAGGCAATGAAATTCCGATTCCCTGACTCAAGGGAGGGGATTCTTGGAAAGAGATGAGGGTGGGAGAGAGCTGACCAGCCACTGTGAAGCTTTTTCTGCCTCCCTGTTTCCATGGCCTCCTCAGGAGAGGGGCAGAGCTGCTTTTGTTTTTGTGATTCTGAGGAACAGCTGGGGCCCTGAGGGGCAGGTGGGGGTGGGAGTGGTATAATTTGGTCCTTTGTCCCTTCATGGGTGATGCACGTCAAAATTCTATGGCTTCCACATGCATGGGGGGGGGGGGGAAGAGGGGCAAACTCCCAGAGTCAGGAGGAGCAAGGCAATCCTGCCCTTTGAAGCTCCCATCCTGTTTTCCAGCTGTGTGCACAGCAGAGTAGGTGCTAAGTACGTTTGCTGAATGAATGCGAGAACCCTAATCTGGGAAAAGTCACACACACAAGCTTTCCTCTGGGGCAGTCTGGGTTGTAAATGTGTTCATTCCGTTACAAACTCACCCAGCAAACACCAAGTCCAACAAACTAGGAGCAGTGCATTCTGTCTCTGTTCTCAGTGAGCTAACAACTCCACTGTCTCCTAGAAGGGGAGGTCACTACATAATTCTACAATGGAAACCTGCAATCAAAGAAAACCTCCAAGAGGGGAACTTCTTTTTATTTTCTTCGTGGCCTAGGCCATTCATCCCATAGAGTTTAAATCCCTCGTATTCTCCAAAGGTCTCTGGGGTAGGTCTTTTTCTTGAGTCTCAGTTCCCCCAACTGCAAAAGGGGGAGATCAATAATTCCCACTCCATTGGTTTCGGGTAAGGATGGAACGAGTGATGCCTACCAGGGTGCCTTGTAATATGTGTTACACTTGTCAGTTATTAGCACTCAGGCCAAAAAAACAGAAAAAAAAAAAAAAAACCCACTGAAACAAATAAACAAAAAGCCCAAAACAAAACATCTTGAATCAGGCACCATTTGTAGAAACTGCCCTTTGTTGATTGGATGATCTTGGGCAAGTTACAAGAACTCATTGAGCCTCAGTTTCCTCTTTTGTAAATAGGAGGTCAAATTGCCTCCTTCATACTGTTGTGAGAATTAAAATAACGCAGTGACACGCCCAGCACGGTGTGGGGCACACTATGGCCCTCAGTACGTGGTTCTTTACCTGCACCAGTCCTGGACTTAATTTCCCCATTGAGGGTTGAGTGACAAGAATTTTCCTAGTCTGCACAATACCCCCCACCCCCACCCTCCCATCGCCTCAGGCATGACCCCTGCCACAGCTACAGCCGGATGAAATACAGACTTGAAGGAACTTGGGGAGCACCCAACAAGCCTCTCTGGCCAGAGCCCGCCCGCCCGCCAGCACAAGCGCGCAGACGATCGCCCAGTGCGTCGCCTGCTAGTTACCTTTCACCTAGTTCGCCCGGCGAGCGGCGCGGGGTAACTCGAGGGCAGACGCGAGCCTCACGCGCCTGCGCGCGGCTCACTCCCCTCTGTGGCTGAGCTTTCAGATTGTCTTTTTTTTTTTTTTGGTGGTTTTCGTTTCCCTCTGGAATAAACGGTGTCGGCTTTGCGGATCTGCCCTAATTTCTGAGTTTGGCGGGCTGGACACAATCTCAGGCCCCCTCAGCCGTCACCCCCATGCGTCCCCCTTGGCTCGGACACCCCATTACTTCTATTTCCCTTTCCCCCATCTGTTGTCTTTACATTGTCCCTTCACCCATAGCAGGCCCCTACTCAGCTCTGCTACCTCCCCATTACTTCTACTTCCCCAAAAGGCAGGTAAGGGATAGGGCCCCGGCTTCCGAAAGCAGCACACGCCCGCAGAAAAGCCACGTGGACGCAAAGTTCCTGTTCCATTTCTGCCCCGGAGCGGCCCAGACCTAATGACCAGGTCTGAAGGGGAAAGGAGCATGTCCTCTGGTTTTCTCTTCCCAAATGGCTAGTTGAAGACAGCTGGAGCGCGCCCCGGGGTTACTGCCGGGCACAGGGCGGGGCGCTCTGGGGAAGGGAAGGCTTCCCCGTCCTCAAAAACCACATTCGCAGAAATGCTTGCTTTTTTTTTTTTTTTTTTTTAATCATTTGGTGAGGTTTTGAGCTCCCTACCGCACAACCCCCAACGATGGTTTTCAGGGGTGCTTGTTATCTCTTCCGCTGCAGGGGGTCCTCCATCATCTCCTGACATCCCTCTGATTTAGGGATAGGAAACACAGTCTAGGATGATGATAAGAACTAGATATGTGCATACAAGATACTGTTCTCCAGTCTGGTGATGATATGTGGTCTTTTGGAAAATATCTCTGTAGAGGAACATCCCTCACATAATAGAAGGGGAGAAGAGGGCAAATAGATATATATGTATTTTATGTTTATAGAAAATTTCCATGGAAGATACATGCTTAAAAGGCTTTAAAATTATTATAAAGATGGTGTGAATTAGAATGTGAACCATGAATATTAGTTTTTTATGGGGGGAAAAAAACCTAGATATATACAGAGTAAACATCTTCCTCCTGTGGCCTGTCCCCCTCTTTCCTACCTCTGGTTCCTGCTGAGCTGAGTGCCTGGCTCTGCCACTGTTCAGAGTGATTTGGGATAAGTCCTTTTCTCTCTCAGGAATTACCATCAATGTGACAAGTTTGTTCCATGATTGGACATTTTGAGGTTTTCTAGGTTTCTTTGAAAGGTTGCATAACTGTCTCAAGACATTAACATTTAAGGTTAAGTATGTAGGTCATTTCACCAATGTACTAATAGGTGTGCGGGCACCCACCCCGAGTTACATTTCTTCACTCTGCCATTGCCCCAGCGCGGTATGCCATGCAGCCAATCGGTGCAGATTCATTTGTAATCAATAAAAGAAAATTTGTGACTGGGGGGAATAAGGTTCCTAGACTCTCATTTTATTATGAAGAAACTTTCAAAACCCGTGAGCAGATAAATGTGTCATATGAGAAAAAATGTGAAGGCTGAACGTAGAGAAATCATTTAGAACAATGTCAGTCTGATAAATCCTAAGTGAAGCTCTACGTTTTACCGGAGGTTAGTATAAAGTCTTTAACTTAGTTTTAAAAAAATCTACTAACATACTTTATTTGTGGAATGGAAATAAGGTAACAGTAAATACGGGGCTTCTTCGCCTTTCTACCTTATGTAATCCTTCTGCTAATGCTGTGAGTTAAGAGTACAAAATTATAGTTTCTATTTTTCAGAGGAAGAAACCAAGGCTAAAAGAGGTTGCACATCTGGCCCAAGGTCACATAGCTAGCATGTGATAAAACTGAATCCAAGGTTTCTGAGGCCAAGCCTCCTTCTTTGGGAGCATGCCTTCCGATAATGGGTTTGTGTGCGCACGCCCATGCACCCAGGCTCATGTGGAGGCGGGGGAATGGAGAAGTGGAGAGATCGGATTTGTGTGGAGGTGCGGGAGAAGATGGGCATTTATAGTAACAATTGTTGTTACAGCTAATATTTCTTGAACTTTATAATGTTCCAGATACTAGGTTAGCACCTCGCATGCATTAATTCATTTAATTTTTCTAACAGTCTTATAAGGTAAATAATATTATCATCTCTAATAGACCATCCAGGAAAACGGTAGCCTAAAAAAGAGAGGTGAGTTGTCCAAGTCTCACAGGAAGTGGGGAAGCAAGGATTGACCCTGAGACTGACTCCAGACTTCAAGGAGGACCTTTGTTTTAGAGGTTTCCGTTGGCTGGAAACTCAGGATGAATCAGCAATGAAATGTGAGTTCAAGGAACCAAAGTGACCTCAGGTTGTATGACTAGAAATCCAGAGTAAAGAATGCAGTGGAGGATACTGCTCTCCTGTGTGCTGGTTAGAGCCTGCTTGGGAGGCTGGGCTCAGGTCTGGGCACCGTGTATGAAGAAATGAACACTACAGCTGGAGGCCAAGAGCACAGTTGGGATCTGTCCAAGATGAAGGGCCCAGGGCGAAGCTGCATTTGGCTCCTCTGATCTCTGCCACCACCTTTGAACAGTAGAGTACCAAGGCCAAGCACAACGCATGATGCAGTGTGGTACAGTGGTACTATTATGCAGTGTGATGCAAAATAGTGAGGGAATCTGACCCAGACCCTCATGGCCTTGACTCTGTTCAACCCTTCCTAGCTAGATGATCTTAGGTATACTCTTAACTTCCCTGGGCCTCAGTTTTCCCAGTTATAAAATGGGGAGAATCAGACCTACCTTGCAGCATTGCTGTGAGAACTAATTGAGATACCATGTGTTTAGTATCTATCCTCTGCCCATTTCCTTCCCCCATGCGAACATAGAGCAAGGATGAGTTTAATGATTGCCAGTAATTTAATGAAGTCCTTAAAAAGGATCATCTCGGATTGTCACCAAGGTCACACTGAAGCAGTGGCCTTTGAGGGTTTACACATTTTTTAATTTGTTTTTTGTTTTTTAATGTAGTGGGCTGGGGAGAGCCTAATGGATTTTCCTGCACAATGGAACAAGAAGAATTGGGAGTTTCCGGCCATCTGAGAGTAAAGGCTTGAGGAGGAGAGATATGAGGGGAAGGGATGAGAGAGGGGGACTGAGGAGCCTGGCAGGAGGCCGGATCCTAAGATGTGGACGTGGTCAAAGGCCTCATAAAGAACAGGGGTGACTGATGCCGACTCTAAAATGGGTTGAGTTGTTGCGCGGTAACTGTTCCTTTCCTAAAAGGTTCAGTGAAGTTTGCTACACACGTGAGCACTTGAATACATTTTGCGTGATTACTTTGAGTTAAGCATTTGTGCGACACAATGTGCGTAATAGCAAAACAACCCTCACACGGAAGACTTCTAAAGGAGCTGGCGTTTAGAGCCTGAGCTAATCAAGAAATGTAAAATACACCTGGGAATTCAAAGAATTCTTGGGGGAGATTATTAGGTTTTTTCCATATCCATGGAAAGGGAGATCTAAGCCATGTATCTGCTTCTGAAGGGTCAGGGTAATTCCAGCTGAGTGTCAGATGTAAATAACCTAGGGTGGAACTAGTAGTTTTAAAAATAGGTAGTTTTAGTCCTGGCTGGTGTGGCTCAGTGGATTGAGCACTGGCCTGCGAACCAAAGAATTACTGGTTTGATTCCCAGTCAGGGCACATGCCTGGGTTGCAGTCCAGGTCCCCAATGGGTAGCTTGTGAGAGGCAACCACACATTAATGTTTCTCTCCCTCTCTTTCTCTTTCCTTTCCCCTTTGTCTAAAAATAAATTAATAAAATATTTAAAAACAAAACTAGGTAGTTTTAAAAGTTCAGTTTAATCTTTACATAGATTTTCTGAGTGCTAGGAACTGTTCTCAATACTTTACGTATGTAGCACTTTTAATTCTCATTCCTACTCCACATGTATTACAATTATCCTATTTAAAGTTATATACATTAGGCCACAGAGACGGTGAGCGATTTGCCCAAGCTACCACAGCTAGCAAGTAGTGCTGCCTGAACTCAAATACAGGCACATAGTTACCAGCTAGTGACTCTTAATGGTTTCCTTAGTTGTATTTGGCATTACTTTGCACTGCCAAGCGCAGGCAAGGGAGCTCCCTCTTCTCCAGGTATAGGCACAGTTCTAAGCTCATTGATGACTGATGATAGAAGTTTCTTCAGGCCAGAACTTTATCAGAGGAGGAGGAAGTGGAGGAGTAACTTCATTTCTGGAGGCTTTCTGCCCACAGACGAAGGAGTATCTACTGATGTGGTTAAGGATGACTTTCTTTCCCCAGGCTGTTTGTTCCCCATGTTGGAAATTCTCACAAGGAGATAGTAATTTGCAGTAAGGGCTTGCTCTCCTAACCACTGGCTGAGGTGTCCAGAGGGCGATAGAAGGAAGAGGGCCTTTTGAGGGCTGGGATGCGTAGGATGGCTGAAGGGAAGCCCGGGGGCTCTAGGGAGACATAAGAGAGGGGGCTGCAGGAAGTATAAGCTGCAGAGGAAAGTGAGGCACCAAGGACACAGGGTCCTCAGAAGCCCAGGGAAGCTGTAGCTTAGTTTCTGGTAAAAACTGCACTGTCCTGTCTCACTCTTAACACTCACCCTCATTTCAAGTCCTCCATATGACCTCAAGTGGGCTCAGATGGGCCCTGAAGGCCTTTGAGAGATGTCAGGGCCATGGAATCAGCCTGGAGGGAGAAACATTGTTGAAACCTAGTGTATGTTTGGCAGAGATGGGTCCCCAGAAAGCCCATTGTGGGAACTATAGCCATAGATGGATATTTACTGGAGGAGCCAAAGAGAAGCAGGTGGTAAGACCAAGCAGGGTGTGGATAAGGCTGTCAGTTACCTTCTCTAAACTTCAGTTTTCTCAAATATAAAATGTGCGTAATGACACCTACCTCACAAGGTTATTTGTAAAGTAAAATGAGACGATGCGGGTGAGCATGCTTTGAAACTATAAACACACCACATAAATGTTATTTTTGTTGCTGGGAAAAGTAGGTTTGGGGACATTGTTTATCTGTAGTCAACTCAACCTCTAGCTATTTTGGTAGTGAAGATCCAACCTCACTCAAAAGAAAAATCAGTAACTTCTCATCGAAAGAGAAAAGAAGAACACTTAAATTTGTTATTAGTTTGTATCAGCTAGTTCACGAATATATATTCCACAATGTGTCACATGGAATCTTTCCACTGTGCTACAAGCCAAAAGAGAGATGAGGTGAGCCAGCTGGCCACTAGAGAAAGTGCTTTCTCATCTATTAAAGTATCTCCCCATCCATCAAAGGGTGTACCTGTGATTGGATGTTTTTTTCATTTGCATCCTCTATTTTCCCCCTGGCAAGTCTTTCTGTCTTTCAGCAAAATTGCAAATAATTTCCCAGATATAGACTATCTCCGTCTCTCCGGTCCTTTTCCACCATCCCATCAACTCTCCTTTAAGTACCGATGCACTTGCCCTCTCTTATTCTGGCACCGATAGCTCCCAAATAAAGATATTTAATAGCCAGTCCTGTTCTATAGCAGAAATCAATATACCGAAGGAAAATATAGATTTTAAGAGTGGAACAAAAAGGTTCTAGGAAGCAGAACACCTATCACCTTCATTCACCGTGCCAAAGTTTCTCATAAATGAGGCAATAAGAGTTCATTGCCATTTTCCCTTGAAGTCTTGCACTTCATGAACATTTAGGGGAAAGAACTATGACTACTCGTTTCATAGTCATTTGCTGGATTCAGAGTCACCAAATACATTTGTGAGAAATATAGGGTTTAAAATTATACAAATTGGAAGGATCATGAATCTAGCACCATTTGAAAGCAAATAATGGTAATCAGTGTGTAAAGTCTCTGAGCCGGAGGAAAAGGGAGTATCCTTTTTTAAATTTAAAGCCGATATTAAGTCTATAAACTGATAAACCCTGAAGCAGTTACATAGGTTATTGTATTCATCACCTTAGCGACCAGTTGAACCTACTACTGCTTTAACTTCCACCTCATTTGACTCTTCCATCCATAAGCAGACTTAAGAATAGATATAATTATTGAACATTCATTTTCTTCTGAGCACTGGGCTTATCATCCTATATACTTTATCTCATTTAACCATCATAATACTACCCAATAAAGTCCTACTTATTTCAACTTTGAAAAAGAGGATGTGGAATTTAGGAAATGTTGAGTACTTTGCCCAACATCACCATTTTTTTAAATTCTCACCCAAAGATATATGTATTGATTTTTAGAGAGAGAGGAAGGGAAGGGGGTGGAGAGAGAAAGAGAGAAAAACATCAGTTGGTTGCCTCCCGTAAGCGCCCTGACCAGAGATTGAACCTACAGCCTTTGGGTGTATGGGATGACATTCCAACTGAGCAACGCAGCCAGGGCCCAACATCACCATTTTAATAAGTAGCAGCACCGCCAAGTAGACTCAGCTTGTCTGGCTCCAATGCTCTGCAGCATTGTTTAGAAGGCCTTCCCTTGTTGCTGACACAGTATCTTCAATTCCCCCCTCCATATCTGGCTTCTGTATTTCTCATTCCAATAAGCTAGCGTTGCATTACCTTCCTCTTGAACAAAACCGTTTGTTGTAATGATAACAACAGCATCGGTTATATTAGAGGGTCTTCTATAGGCCCGTGACAGGGCTAGACTCTCACAGTTAAATTCAGATTCAGGAAATCCCCCACACCCCCACCCTTTTTTCATTATGATCATGTGTCAGGAAATCAGGAAACAAAAATGGGAAAACACTTGGACCGAGAAGCAAAAGTCCTGGAATTCCTTAGGTGCAAAATTACAATAACCACTTTCTGCTTACTTCAGAGAGTCATTGTGAAGACTAAATTAGATGACGAATATAATAGTGCCTTGAAAACTGGCCAGATTGCTCTAAGCACTCTTGTAAACTATGTTAATATCCAGCTGTGCGACCTTGGCAAGTTAACATCTCTGAACCTGTTTCAGCACCTGCAAGGGGAATCACATAATTCCTACCACTCAGGGGTGTTGTGAGGATTAAGTATGGCTTAATCCCCAATGCAGGGCAATTAACTCTGTATTTCACTGACAGTCATTTAAAATGTGTTTTCAAGGCCATGTTCTTTTCAAGTTTCTTGTACCTCTCTTCTTCCTCTTGCTGGTTCTCCTTTGCTGGCCTTACCTCCCCAAAGTCAAGTCTGAACCCTCAGCTCTCTGGCCTGACTGTATTCATTTCCATAGGGAGCTCGCTGACTCTCAGGGGCCCAACCACCACCTTACCCAGAATTCCCTCACCTCTAGTCCCTGCTCTGTGCTACAAGCCTCCTCAGTTTCTAGCCTTTCTCTGTCTAGCCTGGTCCTGGGAATTGTGTTAGAATGCAGATTTTGATTCAGGAGAAATGGGGTGGGGCCTGAACGTGCATTTCTAACAGGCTCCCAGGTGATGCAGATTATGTTGGCTCAGAATCACATTTGGAAAAGCGAGAATCTAGTTTGTGCACTACCCCAGGACCAGCACAGCTCTGATCCTGGAGTCTACACAGCAGCTTCCTGGGTCTTTGCAGGCTTTCATAGGCCATTAGCCCGCAGCCCTCCATGACAGAGGCTCCTCGGTCCATTCTGCTCCTTTCTCTGTGGTGATAGAGCCTCCCCTCCCCAACATTAGCTGGGCACCGGGCTGCCTGGAATAAAGACGTGTTCTAGTCTCCTCTACAATAGCTATGTAGGGCCACAAGACTACATTCTGGATGTGAGCCAAAGTGGTTTGTGCTGCTTCTGGGAAGTATCCTTTTGGGATGTGCCCTTTCCCTCTTTCCTGTTGGTTGTGATGTAGTCATGGCGGCTGAAGCTCTTAGGCCCTGAGTGGGGCGTGGCAGGCCGGCACGGAAAGAGCAACGGCAGAGAACAAACCTGAATTCCTGACCCTGTGGTGAGCGAGCTATCTCCAGACTTCTTCCACATGAGCGGGAAATGCAAGCCTTGCTTGGTTAAACCGCTGATATTTGGGTTATCCATTCCTCATAGTTCAATCCTGCTCACCACCAAACTGCCCTTCTTACATGTGTCCTGCGGGGCAGCCTGTGGGCTCCGCCCCAGCCTCGGGGATATACACTAGTTCAGCCCTCCTCCAGCCTCCACACGCTGTAACTCTCTTCTCCATCCCAGAGGTCTTCTCAATTTCCGTTTTCCACTGAACTTGTTTCCCCATGCCACCCTGGGCCAGTGGTCCTCTAGAAGTCAGCTGGTGGCATTGTTTGAAATATGGCCTGCTGGGCCCGAGTCTGCAGAGTCTGGTACCAGGTCTGGGAGGGGCCCCAGGAACCTGCATTTTAACATGTATCTTCAGTGATTTTGATGCAGGTGGTTTGTAGATGAAATTTGAGGAAACACTTCCCAGGTTCTGTTTTGTTTTGCTAATTTATAGAATTATGAAATGTTTCAACCACACAGAAAACCAAAATGAGCAGTATAACAAATACTTTAGTACCTACCACCTAGCTTTGTCAAATTTTACTTGTTTTGATGGTTGTAAAGAATTCCACACTACACGAATTAACCAAAATTGATCTGTTCTTCTGCTGATGGACATTGAGGATTTTTTTCCCCAAATTTGGCTGTTACAAATAATTCTGGAATGAACATTCTTGAATGTACCTCCTTGTGCACACTGCGAGGAATTTAAAATACACTCTATGTAGAGTTTATCATCATCATCACAATTATACAGGGCACTTTACATATGTGGTTCCACCTTAAAACCTTAAAACCCTGAGAGGATACATGAAAAGCTCTTTAGCACCAGCTCTTCTTCCTCCAGCTGTTCTGGTGACCACTCCTCATGTTTTTTTTTCTGCACCACACAGTCATGTGCCTCTGTAATTCACATGGGAAACAATCGGTCTGGTGGATATTGCGCCTTCCTACCTCAACTCATATCCATTTGTTCTTTTTTTCATTATTACCAGAATGTCAGCTTTATTTGGAATGGCAGTATGCCCAGTTTTTAAAAAAACAAACACATTACTCTATTCCCTTATCTCCCATGCTGCTGGGTGGGGGGTAGGGGTGGGTGAAGGTGGGGAAATCTAGTCTGTGAGGCTACATGGCTTGCTGGGGAGTCTGCTGGACAGTTACTGTAAAATCTTGTTTTCCTGTTACCTGTGCTGTCCCCCTTCCTCCTCCTCCCCCCACTCCTCTTTATCTTTTTTGTCTGAAACAAGAATGAGAGGCTAGAAGTAGAGCTCCCACATTGAACCATGGGATTGAGGCCACATGTGACTTTGGTGAAGCAAAAGACTGGGGAACCCGAGTACTCACGTTTGCCCCATCCCTCTCTGAGCCCTGTATGTACTGCAGCTCTCTCTCCTTCTAGAACAGAACAGGGGCTGATGCGAATGTAAGTGAGGACAGGTGACTCTTTGGGGCTAATTCACTACTCTTTGATCTTTAAAACGGTAATTTCCAGGCAGTTTGAGGCAATCCCATCCATTTAATCAAATAATTCAGATTCTCTGCCACAAGAGCATCTAATTTTTACCCTAATCTGACTGTTGAAAAATTGCTCTTCTAAGAATGCAAATGAGTTATCATATGTCAAATACTGCCTTAAATATTACCTTCATAAACTTAGACTCCTGTGTACTTAAGTTTGAAATAGTCACAAACCCTAACATTTAAAGTAAGATCTAATATAATAATCACTTATTTCCTTTAAAATTAGGGTTTATTTCTGGGGTTAGAAATCCAAGTGATATGGAAAGAGGTTTTGGTAATTTTGCTGAAATGTATCTAGAAAAACTAACATTTTGAATATTGTGCTTTGGTGTCCATTGACATTTCATTTGGATCCTATCAGCATCGTTCCGATAAGTGTGCACTTATTTTTATGCTTGGCTTCAGTAATGCTGAGCTACCGTACAGGAGGGCTTTGCAGAAATACTAATGAGTATGATTGTCCTGCACTTTGGAAATATAAAGTGCCACCAAAAATGCACAAAACAATAATATGATACCATTCAGACTGAGTGTGCTGTTCGGTGCAACCCTAGAAGAGGTACCGAAGTATTAGAAAACAGCAAGCTAGCTATATTCAATGGACAGTCAAAGCTAGAAATCTGAATTTCTGTTTTGGAGGCAACATGAAATAATACCATTAGTTTTCCCTTTTTAGTTGCTACTTTTTACTGGTATTTTGGTACAATTTTACCTGTAATTCAAACACTAATTCATTTGACAGTATCAGATTCATATAGTAGAGTCATTCATACACAATGAACTATACTATTATAACTGACTTAATTGTTTAAAATTGGAGATAGGTTATAGATGAGCTGTTCTTTATGAAAATCTAAGACAACATTAAAATTCATCTTACAAACAGGGTCTGATCTCCCTCCAAGTAAGGCATTCTTTGTTTTCCCAGCAACATGGTTCGTTCATTAATTCAGCCCATACTTAGATGGCTACTATAGATGCCTTAGATGGCAAAGCATGGCGAAAGGAACTAGGGAGAGGTGGCGTGGGACTGAATGGCACAACATATGTGAAAACATCCTGTACACTCTTGCTTGCTATTAAAGAGAATCAATAACAAAAGGGCCTCAGAAAAATAGAGGAGGCTGTCTAGGATAAGGAGAAGATGGAAATAACGTCATAGTCTGTTCTGATAGGGGCCTTGAAATGAAAGCTGAGAATTTGGGGATCGCTCCCTGTAATAGTGGGCAAATTACTGCAGTGCCTTAGGAGGGGAAGTGAGGCCAGGGCCGAATACAACTGTAACGCTCAGAGGGATGGGGGATGAGGGATGGGGGAAAGGATCAAAGATGAACTTCTACCATGTATGGTTTGAGAACACTGGCTCTGATCAAGAGGACTTTAAACTGACTGGGGTAGAGGGGAGGGAAGATGTCTAGATAAACCTGTTAAACAAGTTACCATGAAATAGGTATAGGATTGAGAGCAGGAGGAAAAAAAGATGTGGGAGTTGCCCAGTGAGTCACATGAGAAATAAATGGGGAGTTGGAAATAATGCTTAGAGCTTCACATATCCATGTGCCAGTGGCTGTGCATAGGTAATAAATGACATGCACTTGAAATGATAGCAGAGGACAGTAAATACGGTCTCCTAAGGTGTATTGAACTGTTGGTGGCATGGGAATCAATCTGCTGACAGTCCCTATTGAATCTGATAAAAGTACTTCTGTGATACTGAATGTGAACCACCTAGCATGGTGCCTAGCACAAGGTAATTATTTGGAATAGGAAGAAATAGCTGTAAAGCCCATGCAAATTCTTGGTCTTCTCTTTACCCCTTCTCCAGAATCTCAGTTTTCAGCAAATACAATCTCAGTAAATGCACCAGAATCTATCCAGTTTTCTTAGCATAGAAACCCAGCATCCCCCTACCTTTTCCAAGCAGACACCAAATTTTGTTGACGCCACCTCATAAGCATTCATGGCACACATCCATGTCTCCATCTCTCCACTTTACACTCCCATCATCTCTGGGTCTATTCCAACATTTTCCCAGCAAGTCTCCCTAGTTCTATTCTTACTCTACTCCCAACCATTCCTCCAAATGCACTCAGTGCCTTTGTTTGAAAACAAAATCCATTCATATCCTCTCCTAGGTAAAAACCCATCCACTGTTTCCCATCACTCAGGCTGAAGAGAACTTAACACAGCTCACATCACCCACATGTCTGGCTTCCACGTGACTCTCCTTCTCTGTCCTTGTCCACCAACCTTCGGCTCCTCAAATGTCAGGTTCCCTCTTGCCTTAAGGTCTTTGCAGGCAGTTACTTCATTTGCCTAAAACCCTTCCCCTGTTATCTTTGCCTCGGTCATTCTTACGTATCCTCCAGATCTCAGTTTACCTGTTGATTTCTCTGGGAAAGCCTTCCTCGACCACCGGTACTAAGGGAATTCTTGTAATATACATAGTTGTAGCATCCTTTGCTTCTCCTCATCACAGTTTGTAACTAATTTTTTGTAAAATTATTTCTTTAATGGATCTCTCTCCCACTAGACCATAAACAACGTAACAGCAGAGACTATGCCTACTTAGTAAAGACAGAGCAAAATGCCAAGCAAATGGTGAAATGCTCACTATATATTTGATAAATAAACAAAGCATCTGTGGTATTTCTGATTTAAAGACTAGATTAATAAACACCATTCTGGTGCAGGAGATTGACTGTAGGAAGGACTGTGTGCCTGTGTTGGGGCAGGGAGTGTGAGCCTTCTGTACTTTCAACTCAATTTCTGCGAACCTAAAACTGCTTTAAAAATAGAAGTCTATTTTAAAAATTTAAAAATATTATAAAAAACATTGGCAAGGGGAAAAATTCTGAAACATTCTAAATTGAATTCATAGCCGCTGGAGAGTGAGAATAAGAGACAGAACAGTTAGCCTGTTAATAGCTGTGGACCAGTCCTGAACAAAGACTGCTCACATTCCTGTGTATCTGTTGCAGCTTGGATTACTTTCCGGTTGGCTATTCCCAGATTATTTTAGCCAAGCACCAAGGAACTCCAGGAGCCTCCGCGCCCCATTTACACGTGAGCTTGAGGGACTCTACTGTTGACTCTGCATCTTTCCCAGAACTAGCTCCACTTCAGCTCCTCCCATCCCCTCTGTCTATAGCTAATGCAAATCCTTTGAGAACGGTTTACGTCCTTCTCCCTGCTACTTGATGTATAAAAACACGTGAAACTCTGGGATAATGAACTCAAATATCCCACCAAGCCACGCTGATGGTGGTTTAGACTCCGAGCCCCAAAACCACCCTTCTTTTTTTTGCTAGCAATGGCCTAAGAAACTCTTTTTTTTAAAAAGATCTTCAACTGTGAAAGTTAACTTTTTTCTGTTTAACAACATCAAAAGTATATAAAATTATAGAGAATAGTATAATGGATCCCCATGGACCTATTACCTTAGATCTTAATATAATTTGAGTGTTTGGAGTGACTAGTGAAAATATTTCACAACTGACATAAGATTGAAATGATTTACATTTATGTATCCTATGGAAATGATAAAGGATAATTCCTTTTTAAAAAAAAAACATGGTAGGAGCCTTCCCATTTTAGAGTTTTCAGTCCTGAAAAAATCCTAGTGTACTTTCCTAGCTGTCTGATTTCACAGGACAGCAGGGCCATGACATTGGCCACTTCCCTATGTCATTCGAACATCAGAATGCACTGGTGTCAAGAGCATTTGAAAGCAACCTGAAAACCTTAATTCATGTCAATGACCACTTACCCTTACACTTTAGCACTTTTAGACAAAGAAAAGACAATTAGCCACTGCGAACTATTTTTAAAAAGCTTTGAAAACCAAATTACTATGATATTTAGCCAGAGAAATACTTATATCCAATTCCGTGCATGTGTGGGCTGCTTCCTATCCCCAGGCCTTTGCACTTGCTATACCTCAGCCAGATGATGTCCCTGGCTTGATCTAGCAACTCCCACTTATCCTTCAGGTCTCAATTCAAGTGACCATTCCCCAGAGAAGTCATTGCTGATCCCCCTACTCTCCCCCACCCCACAGACAGCCTTCTCTGTGTTCCAGTGTTAGCCTTTGCTAAACTCTGACCCTCTACTTCATTAGCTTTTACTACTTGATTGTCTTTCTAATTGTAAGCTGTGTGAGACTAGAACCATTGGACCATATAGAGAGGTATTATAATGTAGGAATTAAGCAATAACATACAAGCTACAGAGTTTATGAGACCTGGGTTCAAATTATGGCTCTAACACTTACTGACTGTGAGGTCTTAGGGAACTTCTTGGATTGGAGCCTGGGTATTTGTCATATTTTCAATGAAGATACTAAGACTTACCTCACAGGGTTGTTAGGCGGGCAATGAGAAGTTACGAATATGAAGCACTTAGAAGAATGAGTGCCTAGCACATACTTAATGCTCATAAAAATATATTGAAGGAAAGAAAAAGAAAGAAAAAAGAAAGAGAGGAAGGAAGAGAAGTGAATAACCACACAAAAAGTGAAAGGATGAAAATTTCCCACAACTGTTAATAGATTCTACACTTGAGAACTGCGATTCTATGTTTAGCAATGGAGAAATTAGAGGGACTTTTTAACATTTTAAAAAAAGATTTATTTTATTTTCACTCAAGAGAGAGGGAAAGGGGAGGGGGAGAGAAAGAGAGAAACATTGATGTGAGAGAAACGTCAGTTGCCTCCTGCATGTGCCATGACTGGGAATCAAACTGGTTACCTTTGACCTTTTGGTTATAGCCATGATGCTCCAACCAACTGAGCCACACCAGCCAGGGCGGACTTTTTAACATTTTGAGGTGAAATGCATATATTGTACTCCATCTTTTATGGGGAAGAAAATATGCTTTTCGATCTTCTCTTTTTAATCCTGACCCGAGGATATGTTCACTGATTCCAGAGAGAGAGGAACGGAAAGAGAGAGAGAAAAATCAATGTGAGAGAGAAACATCAATTAGTTGCCTCCTGCACATGCCCCGACTGGGGATTGAACCTGCAACCTATGTATGTGCCCTGACCAGGAATTGAACTTGCAACTTTATGGTGCACGAACGATGCTCCAACCAGCTGAGCCACCTGGCCAGGACACTTTTTAATTCTTTTTAAGTTGTTACCTTGAGGGAGAATGTGCTGGTCTGCCTTTCCATACTTATTGATTAATGTGACTTTTGTCTTTCATCTGCTTTTTTGTAGCTTTGGGCACATTCATTCTTGCTGGGCTTCATATCCTTATTAATCTGAAAATTACATTTACTGGGTACCTGCTAATGCAGAGTATTACAGTTAACGTAAATGTGAAACAACATGGTCTTTTCAACTTTGCCTTCCTATAGCCCAGGAGTTGGCGACACTAAACACGCGTGGGGTAAAGTGCTGGGTTAAGAGGGTCGACATGTGTAGCTCAGGTACTTGGGTGTTTCATTGCTGGAACAGGGGCTCTGAAGGAAAGATATGTCATCTGCATCAGAAAAGCTCAACTTCGAGCATCTGCCGCATGCCCAGCGCTGCAGTAGACACTGTAGGAGATACCAAGGGAAGTAGGGCTCTCAACTCCCGCCTTCAAGGAACTGACCGCTGAGTAGGGGGATCAGAGACTGAGAACAGTACAAGCTAAAGAAAATGCCACAGGATAAGCACAGGGAAAATGCTCCAGGTTTCAAAAAGGGGAAAGGACAGATCAGGTTAGAGACATTATAAAAAGACTATTCATTAATCCATTCATTCATTCGTTCAGTGAAAAGTATTTACTGGGTGCCTATTATAAGCCAGGCACTAAGCTAGCTATTAAGAACAAGAGATAAATGAGCCAATTTTATTAACCTCAAGGACTTAACAATAAAGTGGGAAGGACCCATATGTAAAAGAGCTATGTAATTTGTCCATTCACTTATTTATTCCACATTTATTGAGTGTCTGTTAAGTTCTAAGCCCAAGGATGAAATAAACATGGTCCCTGTTGTAAAAGAATCCATAGTAAACTTCAGCAGAGAGATGCATGAACAGAAAGTTTCAACACAGTATATTAGGTGTCATAATAGGTATGTTAAAAATTACAGTCACGAGGTGGAGGTTGAAGGGGCAGTTAACTTTTCTGGCATCAGGGAAGGCTTCTGAGGGGAACACAATGTGCTGCATGAGTGAGAAACAAGAGTGGAGACATAGTGAAGATAGAGGGCAGACTGTAGAGGGCTGCTAAGCCCTCACCTGAAAAAATGGAATGTCGAGGAGCAATAACTGCTCTTACTCACCTGGACCAGGTAAGTAACAGCCCGGGAGGGCCTGGAGGGAATGTCAGGGAAAGGCACAATGGAGCAGGTTTTAAATGAGTCTTAAATGATGTTTAGAAATGTGCTAAGGAGACCGGGAAAATAAAAGAACGCAATTAGGGAAAAAAACAGCATTCCTCAGGAAGTAGTTTCCTCTTCTTGGATTTTGATAGATGCAAATAATGGAGAGAAGGAATTCCAGAAAGAGAAAACAGTTTGAGCCGAATGCAGAAAGCTCTCTCTCTCTCTCTCTCTCTCTCTCTCTCTCATGCACACATATACCGAACAGTAGTGAAAACCTATGGAAGCAGAATTTCAGTTCACTCTGTGTGTCTCCCCGTGACTTTGACCACTGTACAAATGAACATAGCAGGGATGTCTTCCATACACTCCTTTCTCTTCTTCAAGGGTGGGTCTTGGGTATTCAGAGTTTCTTCTTCTTCTTTTTTTAAGTTAGGAGACCAGCTCAGTAGTGACGGCTACCTGGTTTGAGGGCCCTGTGACAAAAGAGGGCCTTGAGGCTCCAATCCAGAAGTGACCACTGGGCTTAGTTCTCCCCTCCTGCCCCCTCCCGTTCCACCTTGTACTTTGTATGTGGAGACACTGAGGCTCTGGAAGCTTTAGAATCCACTCAAACTGCACATTAAATTACAAGAGAAGCTGAAACTTGCCCCCTTCTCTTCTAACACAAAATTCTCCTTCAGAGCCAGCTTACAAGCCACAGAAGAAATGATCTCATAACTCTATGGTAGTGATTGTTCAACTTTTTTGAATCATAGAGTCCTTGGGCAATCTGATACATGATCCATCAGGAAAATACATATACAATCAAAACTTCCACACATTCCAGGATGAGAATCCCTGCCCTATGTAAAACACACACCACACACACACACACACACACACACACACACACACACACACCCTTCCTCAAATTTCAGCTATTATGTTGCATGGTAGTCTTCCTCATCCTCTAGACCTGCATCCAAAATGACTTCTGGCAGTTCCCAAATAGCAAATCTCTAAAGGACAAGATGTTCCACTGCTGAGGAGATATAGAAGGATGTGGTGTAAGCTGGAAAAGTGTTTCCACAAAGAGCATTCCAAAGATGTTTGAAGAAAGCCAGGGTCTCTGGAAAGTGTGGCTTCTGCAGATGATCACCTGGAAGAGGGTAGCATCTGTGTTCTTATCCTGCTCGGCACCTAATCAGCCCCTTTCCCTCTCAGACAAAGCTCACATGGAGGCTTTGGTGTAATAAGTTCCTATTTGCTAATTCAAAGAGGGACAGTTCCAAAGCTTAGCAGATACTGCTTCCTCCATGCAGGCAGGCTCCAGGCACTTCTCCAGGCAGTTATATACTTCTTCCTTCCTGTCCCAAGCCCTTAAATAAATCTGCATCTCTATTTTCATTTCCACCTCTCCCAAAAGATATTGTGCAGACCTGAAGGGCAGACAATGGATTCATGTATTTCACCATTTGACATTCACTAAGAGGCCACCGTGTGTTAGTACTGCAGACACAATAGTGAAACCAAACAGTACTGCAGACTCTCAGGAAAGGCAGACAAGAAATTTACAACACACTGTGCCTGAAGCTGTGGTCTGAGATATACGGGGTGTTTTACATTTCCGAGTTCTTCAGCCAGGCACACGCTGTCGTTTCATATACTGATGCCCCCTCCCAGAGCAAACGAAGCTATGAAAGCCATTTGCAAATTTAAGGCCAGTATTTATCCATCCATCTAATCTACCCCTGAGCTAGTCCCAGCTTTGCAGGGGAGGAAGAGGGCAGGGTAACCATAAATTTAAGAGAACCGATGAGAGCATGGCTTTGCAGGGCCTTGCTTTGCAGGGTTTGTGCCTCAGGCCTTTCTCTGTCTCGAGTGACCTGGATCTGGCAGGGAGGGGGCAGTTTGAATTCCAGGCGGGCTAAAAGGCCATGGCTGAGAAGCTCTGGCAGATTTCACAACACAGCAACTCAAGGCTTCCTAGGGAGAGACGGCTGGGGTAGGGGGTGGGGTGGGAGAGTGGGGGTAGGGTGACAAAGCAGCAATTTGGAAAACTGGGAAAGGGTAGGAGGTTGGAGAGTCCCGAAAGGCGGGATGAGGCAGGACAGGAGAACCTCTCCCCCTGCCCCCACCACCGATTAACGGATAGCTTCCCCCATCTCCCGGCTCACAAAAACGACCTGCAAGAGGTACTCTCTCACACTTGACAGGTGCCCTTCCTTTGTGCCCCGCCCCAAATGTCCCTGAGAAACGCGGGTGGAGCCGGGGCCTCCCGGTCACCCGCGCATGCGCGCCAATTGTGCTCCATAAACCCTGTTTAGACAGTCATCCGCGCCGTTCCAGTTTTCTCCTTTTATCTCTAGTTGCGTCTCGTGCTCAATGCACAGCAGCTTCAGGGTCTGGTGCGGTGGAAGCAAGTAGAAGCGAGTTGGGAAGCCCACGGGCCTGGAACTACAACTCCCAGTGGACAGAGCGCCGGCCCCTCCTCCTTGTGGGCGGGCCCGGGGCTCCCAGCGGCTTAAAGCGGCGAGGTCTCTGCGGCGGCTGGGACCGGTGGCCACTAAGCTAGCACTTTCTGTTACCAGCTGGGCAGAGTGGGACAGTGCTCGCATCTTTCCGTTTGCCAGTTTGTGCCTGTACTAGCGAACAGCCCAACACAAACAACACTTAAGCCGGTTTAGCGGTTACTCTCAGGTTCAGCGGCTTGTTGCTCCTATTTCACAAATTCCAAACTGTAGATTTAGCAAATGAGAAGCTGAAAAATAGCTTGTGTGTTAAATTTCTATAAGATGAATTATTTTCCCTATTACGTCAGAGCACCTTTATTTTCTTTTTTGATTGACTTATGTTTAAAGTCTCACTTGTTTTCTCTACACAATAAATGAAGGAGGGAAGGTTGTTGAAAGGAATCTTGCAGTAAATTATCTTTAAAAAAGCTTATTTACTGATTTGATAAATTTTCTACTTTAATTTTCTAGGTTTCAACTTTTGTAATGAAGTGTCTTTAAAATGTAGCACACTTAAAATCCTTTTTAAGATATATATTTTAAAAATCTACGTTTAATTATAACATTATCTCTGAATAAGATGTAGAAGGGTGAAGTTTGAAACTGCTACTTTATGCTTCCTGCTTTAGGGGAAAAAATGAAGTTCTTAGATGGCTTGAGGAATAGCTACCAGAACAGTGCCAATGGGGTCCATCCTAGGCCTTCCGAATTAGAGTGGGTTTCTTGAACAAGAGTAGTTCTTACTGATCCAAGGGTTGTGCATTGATGCTTCAAAAGGCCAATAATGAAAACTTAAGAGTTTGAAAATAAAAATTATTTAAATTTAAAAAAAACAAGAAGAAAGAAAACATCAGTTAGGAGTAAGAGAAAGTGTATTGATGGAGAAGGCACCAACTTGAGAGGATGGGGGGAGAGCTTAAACCTTCCTTAAATCCATCTTAAGAAAGCCCAGAATTCAGGCTTCTTTTATGTCAAGAAAAGGGAGAATGGATGAGGCAAGAAGTTTGTGACACCTAGGCGCCAGTAGGGATCAAAGGAAGGCATGAATCTCTAAATCTCTTTGTTCCCCAGTCTGTTGACCCCTGCTGATCTGAGTCCAGCCTTGAGGCTCCTGCAAATCTTGGCAGAAAGCTCAAGCCTCAAGCTGAATTCCTCTAATACATAGCACATCTACAGCAGGAACTATTCGCCTGAAGGCCACAGGAGAAATGCAGTGGAAGAGAGAGAGAGCATTTTGCTCTGTTACACAGATATTGTGATAAAAAACAAACAACGACAAAAAACACTGATTTAAGATTTTGTTGGCTTAAGGCACTAAAACTGAAGAACTTCCCTACTTTCTTCCTAACCCTGATTTCTTACAGCCACTAATAAACCACCTCCACATTCTAACAATGGGCTCCTTTTGTTTTTTGCAAACAAGTACATTTGAAAGGCCTCGAAGGGAATCAGTTCAGAACTGGAATGCAGAATAGTTTTAGAGTTAAATTTTTCCCCCCTTTCTTTTTGGATGTCTCAGCTTCAGCCTGTTGAATTTTATGACTATGTATGCTTTCAGTCTGTGTAGTGTGACCTTTCACAGATAATGCGAAACTGGCCAACTTTGCAAAAAAGTAACAAGGCATATAATTTTTTAATTTGTTAATTGTGTGGGGGTAAGCAGCAATAGGCTGGAAGTAAAGTTGATGTATGGTGATTTTTGAGATGACTGAAGCAACTATTGTGTTCTGAACAAACCCTCCATACATTCTGAGGCATTAAAAGGGTGAAAGCAGTGCTTGTGATATTTGGTAATATTTAAATTTCTTCCCAATTCTCAAGTGTTCTGTTTACGGTCATGAACAGAACACATTTTCTGGCCATCAACTCTTCAAGCAAACATTCAGTTTATCAAATCTTAGCCAGCAGAGTGAGACAAGAAAGCAGATAAGAAAGATAAGATATAAGAAAATGCTACTGTGTACAAGGAAATTTTAAGAGACCCTACAAATTATTAATGCTTTTAAGAGAGGGCCGCAGGAAATGAGTGCAATATATAGTAATCAAATTTATTCCTTTCACCATCGACAAAGGACAAACATCAATCTGACAAAACATACCACTTACAGTAACAACAAAAAACATCAGGAACCAAGAATAAATCTGAAAACAGAAGTGCAAAATTTTAATGAAAGGAAGTAGAAAACTTTATTGAAAAGCATTTGAATAAATGGAGGGATATATCATATCCATGGATGAAAGCCCTCTTTTATAAAACTATCAACTCTCCTCAGATCTATAAAGTTAATCAACCTAAATCAACCTCACAATATTGTTTTTAGCGTATGTATATTTACATACACACAATAGATATTTAGTGTATTTAGAGGTTATGTGTGTGTCAAACTTGTTAAATAAAATTTATAGTTTAACGAATAAGGTGGGGGCCCTACTAGAGCTCAAGACATCTTATAAAACTGTAGTGACCAGACACTGTGGTGTTGCTGGAACAGGCAGATAGGGAGCAGGGCAAGGCCCGTGCTTACACGGGGACTCATGTGGTAGCTCATTGGGAAAAGGTGGGCTCTTCAGTCAAAGGTGGCTGGAATAACTGACTACACACACACACACGTGATCCCCCTCTCTCTCAACATACAAAAATAAATAAATAAATTCTATGTGAACTAGAGAATTAAATATGAAAAGAAAAACTTAAAAAGTTTTAGATGTTTTCCTATATATCTTTATGCACTTGGTCTAGGAAAGGATTTCTTAAACAAGTCATGGAAATCTCAGACAAGAAGGAAAAAATAAGCAAATTTGACTGCATTAAAAAAGAGATAAGCAAGCAAGCAGACAAAACTTCTGTACATTAGAAAACAAGTGAAAAGTCAAGGCACACACTGGGAAGACATTCACAAAAGGTGAGCATTCACAACGTTTAACTACTACAAATCAATAAAACAAAGACTGATGATACAATGTAACTATAATATAGTAATAAGCAAAGATAGGACTTGGCAACTACTAGAAGAGGAGAGGAAAACTGGCTAACTGTGAGAAGATACTCAACCTTTCTAGTAATAAGGGAAATACTAATTAAAACAACAAGAAGACATTGTTTCACATTTATCTGACTGGAGAATTTAATGAGACCAATCATATTCAGTGGTGTCAAAGATATTGAGCAACGGAAACTCTTGTCTACGGCTAATGTTAGTGTAAGTGGTTCCGTTTGACAATATCACAAAAGTTAAGATCACAAAGCAAGTCCACCTTGGGCATACATACGGTCTAGAGACATTCTTGTTACATATGCATAAACTGACACATTGCAAAATATTCATAGTAGCACTCATCATAGCTAAAAATAGAAAGCAATGAGAATGTTTCTCAAGAGAAGAGTAAATCAATTAATTCAATGGAATACTATAAAGCACTGAAAATGAATGAATTAGAACTACATTGTCTACATGTATAAATCTCAAAAACATAATTTGTGCAAGAAAACAAATTACAGAAGGACATGTACATTGCCAGTATAATACCACTAATAAAGTTTGGAACATACAAAACATACTAGTTATTGATTATGGACACTTTCATACATAGAGAAAGTATAAAAACAGTATAGGAATAATAAACACCAAATTCAAGAGGAAGGAAGAAAATAAAATTGGAGGGAGCTTCCAGTGGGACTAACATTTCATTTCTTTATTTTTTGAAATTGGCCATTAAAAGAAAAAGACTGGCTGACCCATTTGGTGAACTAAAGTTTCACTTGCATTTTCAGATAATTTGGAGTTTCCCTTATTTTTCAATCCAATGAGTCATCGCTCTCCATAGGATCCCTTGGCACTGAGAGCTGAGGCAGGCAGGGGTCTTGCTGACAGCCATCTGCCTAGCTTTCTGTCTCCACACCCCTCTGTCACAGTGGGATTAGTAGAGATAACCTGGTTAGCTGGCACTGAGGAGATGAAATCTGGCTAAGAATCCTTACTCTAGGGGCAGGACAGGCGTGAGCTAAGAACATGGTTCTCTCCTACTAACCCGTAGTGGATGCAGATAGAAGCTGTAATTTTAAGCAGTTGAACTCCTCATTTTTCCATGAGCATCTTCCAACCAAAATGGGCAAGTTAACCTATTGGAGCCCAAAACCCTAGGGGGATGGCAATTGAGCCAAATCTTTAAACAAGGTTTCCCTTTTTTTCCCTCAGCAGTTGTTTTTCAGTTTTAGAAAAGATACTTTTAGGGGTGGGCAAAACGGATGAAGGTGGTCAAAAGGTACAAATTTCCAGTTATAAAGTAAATACTATAGTTAATAATACTGTTTTGTATATTTGAAAGTTGCCGAGAGACTAGATCTTAAAACTTATGACAAAAAAAATTTTTTTGTAACTGCATGGTGACAGATGTTAACTTATTGTGGTGATCATTTCATAATATGTACATACATCGAATTATTATGTTAGCATAGGTAGCCAAATATTAATAAGGGAAGAGAACAAAGAGAATCAGACATCAAGCCTAATAAACTAGGGAGCTGAATCAACCTGCTTCACTAGGAAGTTGCAGCATCCACAGGTCCCCCAGAGGATTGCAGCGTGCTCCACCAAGGGGATTAACACCCCTGCCTTCCCTTCGTAGGGAGGAAGGACAGGCTTTCTAATCTTCCCCATGTACAACTGTTCTACTCACCTGGATTAAGTGGTGAGGGTAGGAATAAAACAAAAAAAGAGGAAATTCCTCCGCTGGGTGCACGCCCAGTAGGAGCCAAGATGGCACAGGGGGAGATAAGTGCCTGTGCAGTAGGGACTAAGTTGGCAACTCTGAGGGGCGGAGCCTACCCTGGGAAAAGGATCACATTGGGTAAGTGACCCAGAACCCAGAAGATCTAGAGAGTGGATTGGTTGGGGGGTGGGCCCCACAGCAGCCACAAAGAATTGGGAAGTTGACTTGTTTGAGAGAGCGCCTGGTCTTTCTCCAGGTGGAGGGAATATAATCAGTGTGACAAAGATAAGCTTTTTCTCTCTCTCTCACGGAATAACACAAGTTGGCCCCGCTCGCTCATGCTCATGTGCTCTCTCTCCATAGCAGCAACGCAGGCCTAACAGCCGCCCGGGACCCAGCAGATGCATGGGCTTAAAGCGCAGGCTCCAAGTGCAAGCCTGGGTGCAGCACTGCCGCACCAGCTGGGGCGCTGCCGGGAACGGAGACTGCGCGGGCCAGACAGGGGCACAGGTTGAACTGAGCTTAGCTTTGGCATGGCACAGTGTTTCTGGATGCTGCCCGTATTTCTGGGCCTGACGAAGACAAGGCTGGACTTTTTCCGCAGTAGCACAGACAGGGATAAGACACCAGGATCCTGGGGACTGTCTTTTACTTCAACCCCAGTTAGGTCTCACCGCTGCACTATATCTTCCCATGCGTGGGTCCCTGGAAATGCTTTTTTCGCGACTCCATGAAAGGATTCCATTTCCACCGACAACAATTAAGCTATACACCTGAACTAATATAATGTTGATGTCAATTATATCTCAATTTTTTTAAAAAAGGAAAATGTTCTTTTTATATCATTTTAAAAGATTGAAATGGCAAGACATCTACCTGCAGGGAACATATTATATCTTGCTTTACTAAAGATACTTAATTGTGAAAATTCAGTTTGGCTTTTCAAGTTTAATCCTTGTTTTCTTCTTATTTTGATAGTATACAGTCACTACCATAATTGACTATTGAAAAGAATACATCCAACTCCTGCCCCCCTCCCCCCTCCAAAACAAGAGCACTTGGAATGAACACTTCAGAGGGCTTGTTGGCTGTTTACCATCTTTACCTCTATACCTTGAAACACAGGTCCTCCTGGATTCTCAAGTGATGTGTATAGCCTTGGAATGTTTTCCCACTTATCAGCAAACAAGGTTCATTAATTAGGCACCCACATTTGCACAGTACTCTATTGAGCACCTAATAAATAAGCTTTAAAGAGACACTGTCTCTGCCCCATCGAGTTTATAAACTAAAGTCCTCCCAGTTGTGCAGGGGCTGTTCAGGCTTCTACTTTGGCCACTGGATCACTGCTCAGCCCTTTATAACCCGCAGATTGCTGGAACCATTCGAGCCCAGGACTGTGGGGTAGCCACCCTCCACTCCCATCGCCCAACCATGCAGCTGGCATTCACCACACCCTTTGGCTAAAGGTGGCAGTGAATGGTAGAAACACTTTGGGTAAAGTGTTTCTCTGTCTTTAGGGAAAGTCTCCTAAGCTTCTGCCTTGGGCAATTGCCTTTTACTGTCTCCGTTTGTTTTAAACACTTGGTTTTCTATGGGCAAAACACCAGACATGACTTGTTTCAATAGAGTTGCACCGGGGAAGAGAGAGTAGTCCACATTTAGACTGCGTATCAAGCTGCACCAAGCAAAAGTCACCAAGGCAATACCCAAAGCTAATAACACCCACCCACGTCCACACTCGAATTCATTTTATTGGGCTTTTTCCCATACGTGGTAGAGCCAAAATGCATTCACCTGCATAAATGTAATAAAGTTCTAGTATAATACCACTGAAATGAATGCAACAGTTTAGGAAAAAAACAAACAAACAATTTCTCGGTCAACAGAGATACGATCAACACAGTTCAATGTGAAGAGTCGATTTCTATCAAAAAGCAGTGATGATTGTTAAGACGAGTTTCTGTCTTCCAGCTTGTTCTTCAGTTAGTTTATCAATTTACGGCCCAGGCTGCCCCTCTCTGGCACAGCACAGCGTTCCAAGGCAGGGGTTTCCGACTCCCCAGGAAGTGAGGAGAGGGACTTTGCTCTCTTGGAGAACTGATGTGGCGAGGCCTTCTAGAGTAGAACAGAGAGCCAGGCGACTGTTACCGAGGGTCCTGGTGCCTTGTGGAGCCATGTGTACCGGAGGGTGGAGAGGGGCTGTCAGCAAAAGGCATTGGATGCTTCATCGTGTTTCCAGGCGGAAACAAATACTCTTTGTTTCTCTACCTTTTGTTGGTGGAACAATGCAATGCATTATTAATCATCAAATGAATACTATCCACGTAATAGTGGAACACTTTGTCAACGTGGGAGGGGAGCATTAATGTCTGGATTCATTCTCCCACTTAACTGGGAAATCAGAAGTGTGTCACAGTGTAGTCATTTCTAATTTTCAAGTACTCCATCCACATGATATCAAAAAGAACTATTTTCTTCCCATTTTTCACTCTCTCTCTCTCCTTCTTCCTTCCTACTCATCTATCCATCATCCATCCATCCAATATTTACTGAGTACTCTCTAGGCACCAAACTCCTTAGACCATAGCTGTGGTCCAGGAATTGAAAGAGTGGAGGCTTATTAAAGGGTAGGGCTATGGGGATAAAGAATAGGGCAGAGAGGTGAGGGAGTGGACAACCAGTAGGAGATGAAGGATGATAAAGAGAGACCCAAGGATAAAACCTGACTGGAAGCCAACCCCCTTTCCCTGCCAAATGTTGCAGAGGTCTACAGTCCCTGCCAGACACTCTGGAACTTGGGTGCCACCTGAAACAAACAAAATGTGAAAAATACAGCAATCTGCATACATTTACAGCAGGGTCCAGCACAAATAATGCCTCCCCTTTTATTACAAAATCATAAGCATGTAATTCTGTAACAACAATATCACACTCAAGCACACCATATGACATTGTAGGTGAAATGTTAAAATTAAAACTATAAATTATTATACCCAGATTATTACCTTACCAACCACACCCAGCCAGGCGTCACTTCTGCCGGACCCGGTACTTATAATGCTTACACATGCGGCCCCCACGGTTCTACTGGCAACTTTTCACTTAATAAAGACAGTCAACCACTATGCTACCGTCCAGTGATCGTGCATCAGTTTACATATTTAGAAGTTATAAGAAGCTAAGTGGCTAAACTGTATACTTTTAAATGAATTTTTGAACCCCCAAAAATCACATAAGAAAAACTAATGAAATATAGAACCATCAGATAGTCCAGGAAACCAACTCTAAAGACAGCGACCACTGATGAAAGAGAGAAGGTATCGGACACGAAACTCATGAAAATGCCTCGGGATGAATCACCCGGAAATCCTGAGGGCAAATCATGAACACATCTGGAAAAGCATAAAAACAAATATTTGTTACTACAAAGAGCACTTTAATGCAGTAGCTAAAAATAGACACTAAAGACTGCCATGACAGGAGGATTTCACTGGAGCCTCTGCTTGAGACACAACAAGTGCTTGTCCAGGGGACACAAGCAGAGCCAAAGCTGCAGAGAATATGTACAGAGGGACAGTTAGTGTAGACATCTCTACATCACTAAATCTTGTTACAAACAGCCATATGTTGCTCCCTCAAGAGCCTGCTTATTGAACTCGTTAAGTGCATCTAAGAACCTAATTGTTAATTGTGCTTACAATGAAATGTAGGAATAAATAAATACATTAATACTTTAGTAAAATCTATTAAAATATGACGGCTCGTGGAGACGTAAAGCACACGGAAAGCACAGAGGAAGCCCAGGAAGGGAGAGCGTTCAGCTGGGAAGAGCCGTGGTGCTATGCTGGTCGCTCTCTCCTATCTGCCGGGATGTATAGGTCCCAAAGACATTGAAACATGGCACAGTTGACATTTTCCCCCTGTACGCTCTTCTTTGTAAGGCAGGCACATCTCCTAGAATCGTTTTGTTTCTTTAGTTTTCTTCAGGTTTACGTATGTGTTACTGCTTCATTTCCTAAGTTAGAGCAGGTGGTGATCCTGGAGCCAGAGATCCCTGAACGAAGGCGGCGATAGTGGTGGATTGCTCTGCCATTTAGTAGGGGTAAAGCAGTTGGGGGAAGAGGAGCAATTCCTGCGGGTAGGGATGGTGCTGGCAGAGCTGCTGGTGGTGGAGATGGCCCTCCATCTGCCTGTGGATGAAGTGAGGAAGGTCCTGGAATTTATGAGCAACCTTCAAGTCCATATTCCTTGGTTTGATGTGGCTGGAATTGTATTCCAAGGTCTTTCAACTTTTAGTTCTGTTTTTGCAGCTGTTTTTGAGCTTATGGTTGGTTTCTGAATTCTTCGTGTTTCTGTAATGATCACCATGAACAGCAGTGCGAGATCAGTATCTGATCTTCATCTGTGCTTGAACTCTGGTCCACCGCGCCACACCACCACAGGAGCTCTGGGTGCAGCTGCTCCGTTTCCTTACCAAACTGTGACCTGGCTGAGACTGTGCCCGAGGGAAAAACCGGGTCTGCTCTGCTCTTCATGCAGGGCCGGCGGACTCCTAGAATAATTTCAGAAAGATTGCTAGTGATAAGAATAAAAGCAAAAATAACTTTTGTCTGTAGTGCTAGAGAGGGGGATGGAGTTAGCAGAAGAGGAACGTAGGTCACCTGAATCCCATGGGGTCCAGTGGCCTTCCGGTGACATCTCATGACAACCTACAATTTTACATTCATTTGTTTTTATACGAGGCAAAATGTACTCTTTGTAGTGTTCTATGGCTTTTTAAAAACACGGAGTCATGCAACTGTCACCAAAATTAAGATGCAGAATAGTTCTATCACCCCCAAAAGTAACCTGCATGCCCCTTTGTAATCAATCCTTCATCCCACTTTCAATCCCTGGAAACCAGTGACCTAGTTACTGTCCCTTTAGTCTTGTCTTTTCCAGAATGACGTGCAAATGGAATAATACAGTAAGAAACAAACAAACAAAAATAGAGCTCAATTCCTGATATTCTAGCTAAGAAAAATTTACTGAGCCAGATAATTCACATCTTCCTAATGCTTCTCAAAATATTTTTCTCGATTGAAGCAACTTTTGTTTCTCTTTCTTTTGGTCATCACCCTCGATTGCTTAAGAACGTGATGGGGGGTAGCTTTGCAACTGTTTTCTCTGTGGCGATGCTAGTGAATTTAACTGTACAGAGGAGATTTGCTTTGTGATAATCTGAGAGAGAGGCAGTGTTGTGTTTTTTTTTCTAAAAAAAATTTATAAATAAAGTCTGAATTGTAGAGAACTCATTCCATGGAGTTCAGTTAAGGATTTTCCTGCAAGAGAGCAGACAAGAAGTGTGTGAGAAGCACAGCCTGGCACATACAAGTCAGAAAGACTCTCAGGGCTCTCATTGACAAAGGTCACCTTCCTACATATAGGAATATAAAGTCCTTGCGAGGTGAAATCATGAGACGTGCAAAGGAAAACCAGTGGCCATGGGTTCGTGTGGATGCTCCCACAATCTCCATGCGACCACCATACCAGCTGGAGGTGCAGCATGAGTTAGTTTCCTGACTCTCCTCATCACCCTTCCTGCTCCTGCTCTTCCTGATCCGGAACCTTAAATACAAAAACAAATGGCACAAGAGCTGGATTTCACTTTGCATTTTCTAGGGCTATTATTGGTTTATAAAAAGTGGATTTGGGAATGTGGGCTTGTTCTGTTCCATTCTGTGAAGTATGGAATCGATAACAGTTACCTATTGGCGGAGGGATGGGGCAGGATGCAGGCTGCTTCCCGCCTTCTCCATCTTCACGGGTAGTGTTCGCTGTGCGCCCATACTGGACCGGGACAGCTGCTGCTTGGCTGGTGCTGTCATAGTGCAGTTATTTTCTTTCTAGTATGTCACCTGGGTTTCCCTACCAATTGCTCAATCATTTGTGTCAAACCACTGTGTAGGCCTGCTGGTGTGGGCGCTGCCACTGTGTTTATCACTGGTCATAGACAAAGGTGAAGGGTGCTGAAGAAAACACTAGAGAAACACAATAATGAACTAGTGGCTCGGTGACCTGTGGGGCAGCGTAGGCACATGACACCCATTTTTCTCAACTCTCAAGTGATGATAAAATCGGGGCCTTGGTGAGGCATTAATATGTATTTTTATTTGTGAATGTATTGTGTACAAAGTCCTACCCAAATCTGTTATGCCTAATTAATAAAAATAAAACAAAATTCAGTCCTGTATGCAGTATATGTAACTTATATTCATTGAACTGGTGGGTTTGAGGTACAATCGCTGGCATCAGGTGGTGGAACAGATGGTTTGTAAGCACATAGCAAAGGAAACGGCATGAGTTTACTGACAGCAAAGCATGCCAAACTCACCTTGTCCTCGTTGGTGGTAGGGTTGACACTGACAGAAAAGAGCAATTCCTTAAAATCAGTGTATCTTGATTTCAATGAGATTAAAGTGTGTCCTTGAGGGCAAGATGGAGGAAACTCACCTGAATGTGGTAAATATGTTACAAGGTAAACAAGTACCTAATGGGCCAAGGACAATCTTGAGGGAAGCATATAGAAGCATGTCAGGACCCTTCACTGTTCTCCAGTTTTGTCAATAACTTGCGTGAAATTTGTACATACCTTTACACAACATTTTGAGAGATACTCAGTACAATGAATATCAAAATCAAGGTTTTTTTTTAAGAAGCAGAAAAAATGATAAACTGAAATAACACATGAAATTAATAAATGATTTTTAAAAAATTTATTTTATTTTATTTTTAGAGAGAGAGAAAGGGAGAAAGAAAGAGCAGGAGAGAAGCACCCATGTGAGAGAGAAACATCTATTGATTGCCTCCTGTATGCGCCCTGACCAGGGACTGAACCAGCCACACAGGCACATGCCCTGACCCGGAATCAAACTGGTGAACTTTCACTTTGTGGGACAATGCCCAACCAACTGAGCCACACTGGTCAGGGCAATAAGTGACTTTTAATGAAGACAAACATAAAGTCCTAAGCCTGTGTCTTTAAAAATGCACAAGTAGAGGATGGGGGAGAATTGACTTCTTGTTGGTTCATAGTAAGAACACATGGCTATTTTAGTCAGTTTTAAATGTAATGTGAGTCAACTGTCTAAAATGGTTGCTGAATAATAGAAGAATAGTATCCATATCATATGGAAATGTCCATCCCATTTTACTTTCCAAGTTCACACCCACAGTAGTACTGTTTCTAGAACTACACGTTTAATTTTAGGGAAGACATTAACAAATGGTAGCAGATCCAGAGGATCCGATGTGGCTGGGGAGGGTGTGAAGATCCCATGATGGGAAGAATTGGGGAAAGCTTCGGCATGTACGGCATGTCTTCTTTGAGCCTAAGAGAGAAGGACACAAAGCTGGAAGTAGAAAGGAAGACAAAATAAGAATAGGTCAGCTTCCAAGAGGTTTATAATAAGTAAATGTGTAGGAAAGAGCTCTGGAACGCAGTTATTTAGAATAGGGAAAGAGTGAACTGGATTCTACAGCTGTTACTCTCTTGCCCTGAGTAAGGGTAAGAGTTGTGGGCATGTGTGCTTGCGTGTGTGTGCACACATGTATGTGTGTGTTGTTTGTCCAGATAAGTACATAGCTAGGAGAGATCAGAATGTGTGTTTTAGTCAGATTGGGCTGCTAGAACAGACTACCATAGCATGGGTGGCTTGAAAACAACAGGAATGTATTTCTCACAGCTCTGCAGGCTAGGAGTTTATAATCAAGGTGCCAGTGTGGTTCTGGTGAGAACCCTCTTCCACGCTGCAGACAGCCAACTTTTTGTTGCATCCTCGTATGGCAGAAAAGGGGGAAGAAGACTGTCTGGGGTCTCTGTAAGAAGGGCACTGATCCCATTCATGAGGGCTCCACCCTCATGATCTAATCACCATCCAAAGGATCCACCTCCTAGTACCATGACATGGAGGGTTGGGATTTCAACATACAAATTTGAGGGGTACGTGTACATTAAGACCGTAACAGTGTACATGCCTGCTCCCCCTTCTCCCACAGTGGCTTCCCCCAGGAGAACCCTGTTTTTCCTCAGACACTTATTTCATCATCCCATGTTCACGCTTGTCACTTACCTAGTCCCAGGCCTCGTGGTAGGAATTGGAGAGCAAAGATGAACAAACCCAGATGCTACCCAAAATGAGCTCACAGTCTAGAGGGGGAAATGGGCACTGGGCCTGCAAAGCGGCCCGCTGAGAGCCCTAGCAGTGAAGTCAGGAGTCTAGATTCACTCGTAGGGTAGAGTCACTCCGGGACCAGTGAAGTGACCAATTGTCCTCTTCACAGACCTTCAGTACTGGCGAGAATTTTGCACGTCTGCTCAGTGCATGGTTTTCCAACTGTGCCTTGTGGGACCAAGGGCTTTTCCAAAGCTTTCAGGAAGGTTGCTGTGTGTGAGAGGGGAGATCGAATCAAAAGATGTTCGGGGTCCTTCCTGACTCACACGTCTACCAGAGCAGCTCCACGTCCGTTCTATTTGTTCACGATCCATACATGAATCACCGGGAAGAAAGAGTTTTGCTACTGCTCAGTGCTGAGCCACACCCCCAGCCCACAGAGGGAGATAGAAACAGTCGCCAAAAGGTGTTGTGAAGTGCTTGATGTAAGTAAAGAAATGCTTTTGTTTTATACCTAACGTGTGCTTATAAAGACTATGAAATCTATTCACTTAGTGATTTACTGAAATACCATATAAGCAAAGGTTCTATGTGCTTCTAAACCATCCTAAGATTTTCCCTTGGAAGTTTAGATTTTTTTCATAAGACTTCAAACTCCCTGAGGGCAAGAACATGGCTATACTTATTTTTGTTCCTCAAATGAATGACAAAGTGTAGCACATATGGGCATTCCAAATTTTTGCTGAATATGTCAAGAAGGAATTAAAATAATGCATTAATTGGACCCAGAACAGATCTTCTGACTGATTATGGAAGACAAGATAAAATTCTAAAATCTTATTTAATTCATATTCACCCTGTATATAAATATAGCACTGCATTAGCAGAAATTACAGCAATTAAATTACATATTGATTGGTGTCAGTGAAGAACTGAACATTTGGTTCTAAAGCAGTCTCGTTTGTCCCATCTGTGAAAACCCAGTCTCGTGTCCCTTCTTAGTGAATCCTGGAATATAAGTCATAAATAATAATAGAATCCTGCCAAAGATATGTCTCAGAGGAGGGATATGTAACCAATTTCCTTTCCTGTGATACACTGACTCACAGAACAGCTACCCTGGTGAATTCCAATTAGCTGCAGTCCTTATTCTCTCTGGTCAGACTTTTGGGCAAATCTGAAGTCTTCAGGATTCCTGTAGCCATTTCTGAGCGTGGGCTGGAAGCATTCAGACAACCCAGAGGCGCTCAGTAACCAATTGATCCGTGACTGTCTGGCTTGGGCTTAGCCAGATTGAAAGCTGGACGTCATGGCTGTTCTCCGAGAAGGTGCCTCTTGGTTGTGAAATACAGACAATGTGACGCGGTAGTGCGTGGAGAGGCTGCTTTCTCAGCCGTTACCAAAAGCGTTAACAGGTAAGGCTACACACATACACCATGCACGTGCACACAAATAACCGCTGACATAGTCATGGAAAGAGCCTTTAGTTAAAGATGAGAGCTGGGCTGCTATGTACAGACCAAAAGCAGAGAGGGGCGATGCTATTGGAAGGGAGCTGACAGGCGATACGCTGTAAGTTGTCCCGAGAAAGCAAAAGAAAGACCCTAAAAACTAGGAAAGTAGTTAAAGATCCTGCTTTTGACTAGTAATTCATAACCCTCAAGTTTTATACGGTCTTTTAAAGACTTCCCCCCTTTATCTAGAGTAGATGGAATATTTTATGTATTGTTCCTCAGACTCATATTTGTACATTGTGAGACCCTGACTTTATAAGAGGATGTCATTTTCCTCATTCTGGGCAACCGAGTTCTATAGCTAAGCAGACTGAGACAAGCCTTTAGTCAAACATAGGAATGGGCGTATGGTTTCTTTTGCCATGTAGTGCAGGAAGCGGACCCATTTTTAGCTATGGGACTTAGGTCCAAAGGACCAGTTTTCCTCAAAACAAGTCCCAAATCTCAAAGGTGACCTTTATCTTTTCAGTGAAGCTCATTCTTCAGAACTCGCTTCTCAAAAGCTGGAATAGCATATTTTATTCTTTAATCTACATTCAATACATATAGAGCACCTATCCTAGGCCAGGTTCTGCAGACCTATTAGTTAACCAATGTCCTCATCTTCAAGCATTTACTGGGAAAAGGGACAAGTGTTCCCAGTACATATTGCTACCTAAAAAGCCACCCAAATTTAATGTTGAAAACAAAGCCAACGATTTATTGTGCTCATAAATCTCTAATTTTTGTAGGGTTCAGAGTACCAGCTCATCTTTGTTCCACTTCTTGTGGGCAAGTTCAAAGCCCGGGGGCTGGAATCGCCTGACGGCTTGCCCGGTAACCTGTTTGGAGGTTGATGCTGGCTGTAGGCTGACATCTTCGCTGGGGCTGTGGCCACAGCACCTAAATGTGGCCTGTCTGTGCTGTCTTTCTGCTTCTTCACTTCTTGGTGATTGGGTTCCAAGAATGAGTAACCCGAGAGAAACCAGCAGAGACAGCGTGGCCGTTCCTGACCTTGCTTTAGAAGTGATACAGCATCACTTCTGTGCATTCCCTTCCTCCAGGCAGTGACAAAAGCCCACTCGTGTTCAAGGGGAGGGGAAGTAGGCTCCACTTGTTTGTTGACTAAGTATCAATACACACATATGTTTTAAAACTACCACAAGAAAAGATAGACCTTTACATGCAATGGGGACAGTGCTAAGCAGAAAGGATAAGCACTGGGGCATGGGGAGGACCTAGGACTAGCACCTAACCTCATGCTGGGGGGCAGAAAAGGCTTCCTAAAAAAAAATTATACATAATCTAACTCCTGAGGGGCGAGTTGGGATCAGTCAAGAGAATAGGGGCAGTGTGGTAGGAAGAATGGGACATGCAGAGGAAAGTAAGAAAGAGTTGAGGAAGTTTACAGAAGTACCAGTAATTCGGTAGAGCCAGAGGTCGAGTATGAATGAGTAAGAGTGACAGGACTTGAGGCCGGGAAGGTGGCCATGAAAGACCTTGTAATTTGTTGTAGGGGTCTGGACTTTATCCTGCAGGCCTTGGGAGGGTCATTGCAGTCATTTTAAACAGGGGGTGATGTGATCAAATTTGTACTTTATAGAAAACGCTGTGGCTGCAGTGTAGGGAACTTAGTACGAAGGAGAGATGGCGGAAGGACTGGCAGCAAACAACCGGTTCAAAGGCTGTAGCGGTAAACCAAATAGGAAATGGTGATGGGGGCCTTAAGGTCGTGTTGATGGAGTTGGAAAGAAAACGATCAAATCGGGAGATCTTAAGAGTTAGAATTGATGGGACTGGGGTTGGTGGGAAGGAGAAAAAAGAGTCAAGGGTAAGAACAAGATTTCTGCTCTGAGTAACCAGGGGACATTCCTCTCTATTTTGTGGGACACACGAAGAGGACCCTTTTGGGGGGATGAAATAATGGGATGCTGATGAATTCTGTTTGGAGTCTGGAGTACTTGTGGGACTTCCAAATGGAGCTTTTCAGTAAGCTGTGGGATATGTGACCAGAACTCATTCAGGATGCATGAGCTTTGAAAAAAATTTGAGAGTCATCAACATATTGAATTTATAGATGGCAATTGCCGAGTTGGGTGAACAGAGTTAAAAAGGAAGTAGGAAGAAACCTGAGTTTCACCACTATTTAACGAATGGGGACATAGAAGAGGACCCCATCACATGCATGTTAAAATACATTTAAAAAAATGGTAAACTGAAATAACGCACCAAATTAACAAGTGATTTTTTAAACATTTATTTTATTTTATTTTTAGAGAGAGAGGGAGGGAGGGAGAAAGAAACAGTGAGAAACACCCATGTGAGCAAGAAATATCTATTGATTGCCTCCCGTAGAGGAAGCTGTACTTCCAACTGTAGACCGAAAGCCAGCAAGTGCGGCACTGTGAAAGCCAAGGGAAAATTGTTTCAGGAAGAGAATGGTGAACAGAGGCTGTAGGAAAGGCAGATGACTTGAGAACTGAAGAGGCTTGTGGGTAACGGAGACAACTGGCCCCTTCACAGTTGTGTTTTCCCCTGCACCCTCGAGAGGTTACTCTCAGAGCACGGGGGTAACCCCGAGAGCTGTCAGTCAACCCCAATATTATCAATGAATAATGTGGAATTCTGTTGAAGCTTTTGTAGGGAAGTGGAGATAGAATTGCACACCACCGAGCACGACTTCAGGAAGACCCGTTCACTCATCTTTTTTCTTTCTTCAAAATTTGCCTTCTTGTTTCTCCTCTCGCTCTTCTCTGTGCACAAGCCTCTTTCTCCAGGTTTTCAGTTCAAAATTCCCTAAACTTTTGTCTTTTGTCACCCCTTGGCATTTCGTGGAGCCATTAGTAATAAACAATTTTGAAAAATGTAACAGTTGTGTTTAGTAACTAGTTTGGAAACCAGGCCAAGAACAATTTTAATGTAGTGGTTGGGATGGAGGACACGTTATCACTGTGGAGAATAAATTAGACTTCTTTGTGAAACGTGTTTGATTAAACATATTCATTTATCTCCGTTCCCCTTTCAAACTCCACTAAAATGACAGCTGTGGCTTTCATACAAATGTGCTCTTCAGATTTCCTGCTCTTGGGAGCTAATGCACCGATGGCCTCAGCTGCTGCCGCTCTAGATCCACCATTGCCTCCACGCCAAGGGCACACTTTCTGTGGGCTGCTCTTGATGGTGCAAGCCCATCACTGTGAGACGTGCTTACTCCAAAGGGAGACTTTGGTGAAAACACTCCTCATTGGCCTGCTCAGATCCTTCTTGGAACCACGGTGTTAATCCTGGGCTCTTCCTACTCAATCCTTAACTCATTTCCTCCCTCCTTCCATAAGCATCCTATCTGCATGGCATTTGGAAGGCTCTGCTTCTCCCTTTTCCCTCAAGTAACTCTCTTATAAATCAAATCTAATCTAATCTTGATATCTGCTTCTTAAAGGATCCGAACTAATAAAAAAGGCAGAAGTTCACAAGGGAAATGAGATAAGATGGTAGCAGGGGAGAGACGTCAACAAAATTCTCAAAGCTGGAAAGTCGGTGCATGAAAGGTAACAGCTTTACAGAGGAGAAAGATAAAACCTAGATGTGAACAGAGGAACTAGCCAACCGGAAGGAAGCGATTGGAGTTGCGCAGTCTTCAAATGGCTGAAGAGTCAGAGGCAGGAAGCACGGGTTAGGGCTGAAAATACAAGGAAATGGGTTGAAAAGTCTACGTGAATGACGAGCAGTAGATCACGAGATTCCTCATTCCATTAAAAGAATGCAGGGGAACTACCTCTCCTATCATCCTGTAAGAAGTCTAGAGGTACCAGTTTGGGAAACACCCGGCACAGGGAGAGGGTGATTAAACTGTGAGTCTGAAAAGTGGTGAGAATTACTCCCTCAGTCGCTGGCAAACCCGCAGCCCTCTCCTTAACAAAGGGTCTCAGAATGTCAAACCGCCAGGCTTATATCTCCCCAGATAAGAGACTAAAGAATTCTTCTCTCGAGAAACTGGTCTACCCAGCTTTGGGGGTCTCTAGAAAACCCAAAGAAAATAACTAGGGCTGCTATTGTCTGGAGCCCCCCCAGCACAATCGTTAGGGCCAGATCCAGTCATCCTATGGTGAAATTTACCAGCCCATGTGCTAAATCTCTAAGAGAAACAGACAAACAAAAGAGATAAAAGTAACTTAGAGGAAAAGAGAAACAACACAGCAGTGGGAGACACATTTAAATACAAACTTTTTGTTTGTTTATTTTTTGGTTTTCCAATTTTTAATTTTTTTAAATTTCCCTCCAAGAGAATTTTCTGTTCTCAAATTATATTTATTGCTGAATATGATGAAATTAGAAAACACATTACTAATCTAACTTTGGTAAATAACTTAGAATTTTACTTATCTTTTATTTGTTATTATTTTTCTTGCTTTTTATATTTATTGAATTTATTGGGGTGATATTGGTTAGTAAAATTACATAGGTCTCAGGTGTACAATCCTGTAATACATCATCTGTGTATTGTACTGTGTGTTCACCACCCCAAGGCAAGTCTCCTATCGCCATTTATCCCCCTTTACCCTCTTCTGCCTCCCCTATCCCCCTTCCCTCTGGTAGTCACCATATTGTTGTCTGTGTCTATGAGTTCATTTGTTTTTATTTTGGGGGCTTAATCTCTTCATCTTTTTCACCCAGCTTCCCAAACCCTCCTCCCCCCTGACAGCTGTCAGTCTGTTCTTTGTATCTATGAGTCTGTTTCTATGTTGTTCATTAGATTCCAGGTCCATCCATGCAATTGCAAAGGGTAAGATTTGTTTCTTTTGTATTGCCGAGTAATATTACATCATGTAAATGTACCACAGCTTTTTTTATCCACTCATCTACTGATGGGCACTTGGGCTGCTTCCAAATCCTGGCTATTGTAAATAGTGCTGCAATGAACATAGGGGCTCAAATATTTTTTTGACTTAGTGTTTTGGGATTCCTCAGATATATTCCCAGAAGTGAAATCACTGGGTCATAAATATAAACCTTTTAGTTAGCAGGTTCAGAGAAATAAGAGTAGTTTTGCAACCATGAAACAGACATAAGATTTCCTAAAAAAAGAAAAAGCCATGAAACAACAACAACAAAATCTTTTGGAAATTAAAATTATGAAGGCAGAAACAAAAAAAAAATTAAGTAGAGAGTTTGATGAATATAATTGTGGAAATATCCATTAAAATAAAATAAAAAGTCAATGAGATAAAGAAAAAAAAAAACAAGAGGCAAAAATAAGCAAAGAAAATGGAAGATCTATCTAGGAAATCCAAGTCTGAGTAAAAACAACTTCCAGAAGAAAAACAAAAAGACAAATAACAAAAGGAGGAGGTGGAAAAGGGCATTTAACAAACAGAAAAATATCCCAGTATCGAAGTCCACATTTCCAGGATGAAAGGGCGCAGTGAGCGGCCAGCACAGTGAGGGGCACACTTGTGAAATTTCGGAACCCTGGATCACTGAGGAAATCCCAATCCCAAAGCCTCCCAGTGTGAGAGGCCGGTGGGGGGGGGGGGAGGGAATACGAAAGTGACTGTGCACGCAAAGCATCCTCTCAACAGCAACCTAGACTTCAGCAAACCATGACGCAATGTTTTCAAAATTCTTAGGGAAAATGTTTTCCAACCTTAAATGTTACACTCAAGCAATTCTACCAATAAAATAGGGAATAAAGAAAGACAAGATTTTTAAAATTTTCTTCCAACATGACCTTTCTCCAGAAGCTACTGGAGGGTGTGTTCCACTAAAAAGAGAGAGAGAGAGAGAGACAGGGACAGAGACAGAGACAGAGACAGGGAGAGAACCAAGAAAGAGCTGGGTGAAGTGACCCAATGGAAGAAAGACGTGAGTCTCTGTATTCAGAGGCCACCAATGAAGTAACGCCCAGGACGTATCAGAGGCTCCCCGCTGCTATCATCAATTCTTTCCCAGCCCACCCTTTTGTCCTGTCCCAGCCGTGCAAATCTGAAGTCCTAGCCCTTACACAATTACTTTACTAACATCTAAGCTGGATGGATAAAGCCAGCGCCGTTTGCTACCCTGGCGCCACTTGTGGAGCAGGCCTGTGACCTTATTAAATACGACTGCCATTTTACTCTTCTGCGCTTAGGTCCTCAGGACTGGAAATTGCTGGAAGCAAGAACAGAACGTGACTAATCGCTCCCTACAGCCACAGGCAGGAGATAACATTGGAACAAACTGCAGCCTCCAGTTACAATGCCCCAACAGCCCAGGGCCACACAACAGCAAACCCCCGCCCGTTTAGTCCAATTATAACCCAATAAAAGCTCAAAGCCCCCACCCCTCAATGATGGTGTCTCTCTCCTTTCTTGGAGAGTGAATAAAACTTTACTCTCTACACTTTCTTCTCTTTGTGAATTCTTTCACAGCCAGCGTCACTGACCGCCCTAACTGAATCCCTTCTTCCCAGATTTCTTTAATTAATTTCTTAGTTCACTCACTCACTGAGTGCCCATACACTACAGTTGATTTTGGAAGGAAACAATAGAATGAACAATCTTTGTTTTGCTTCTCTTTGCATTTCTGTTAAGCCGTCCTCTTTTGAGGCAGAGGTCTGATTTGAAAGAGTAACACAAAGAAGGTAGATAAAGGGATTACTCCTGCTAGCTATGACTTTTGCGTAAATAGGTATGTGTTTACCTGTCCTTTAAGATGCAGCGAAACCCACTTCAAGTGCCAAAGAAGGAAATAGACAAAAACAAAAAACAAAGCAAACAAAAAAACCCTTTCTTCCAGAGAAATGATCAAGACCCAAATAATGCTGCAAGCTGTGTTAATTTTTTAAAGTTTATATTTCTGAAATCTTGGCTCTAGCCATTTAAATTCTGTACTTTTAAGTGCAAAATGTTTTTGCCTTCAGCCTGATTTAAGTTTTGAGCGATTGACTGAGTCATAGGAGACCCCAGCATTTAGCAACACTGGGGTCTGCACATGAGTTTTGTAATCTTGATGTGTATTCAGGAAACGGTTGGTACTTGCAGGGCATGCAGCAGATGCAGTTGACACTTTGCTCATGGGCAGCTGCTGGAGGTAGTATCCAGAGCATGGACAGCTTTCCATTCCGAGCACATGCGTCTCTTTTTCTCTGCCTTGGGGCTTTCCTGGCACTATGAAAAGCTTGCAGAGGCTCAAACAGGCTTGGCCCAGAAATATAGAGCCATCACCACCCCTGGGACAGGGGATAATTACCAACCAATGGGAGGCGGATGTTGGTGAATAAATACTCCACTCTCTCATCCTCCATGGTGTGATTCTGAACAGGGCTGACTGCTTTTGCATGACTTGAACTTGGCAGACCTTGGGAGTGAGTGCCCCCTTAAATTTTGCACCCTGGTTATCTCATGCACCCCACACTGGTCCTGGCTCTGATTTTGAGGCAAGTTCCTCACAGTTTCTGAACCCTAGCAGCTCATAGTTAATAACCTGTGTTTACCACACCCTTCACTGATGTCTCTCCTTTTCTTGTCGCACTTTTCCTACTTTTTCACTGGCGCATCCTGGGATTGTCTTTCAAATTCAGTACTTGCCCCTATTTCCTTCTCAGCTTCTACTTCTGATGAACTAAGGCAGGCATTGCTTAGAAACGATGTACCCTCTCCGATACATCCACCCCCTTCCCCCAACCTCCCCCCAGAGGTGATTTATTTAAGCTATGACCACTTCGTGATATGGTTCCCATAGCTGTAGGGGCGTATCTTCTCTGAGGCAGAGCTGGGCCTCAGACGCCTCTGGCACTCATGGTTAGGTAATGACTTCCTTGCAAAGAAACACACATGAGCATTTTTTGCTTTTCGGGTGATTGAGGAAGGAGTTTTTATATGTTGTTGTTCCCGGGTTGGTTTTTTTTTTTTAATTATTATTTTTTGGAGAGGCATTTGGGATGATGTGAGGGCAGATAAAGACCAAGGAAGGATAGGAAGGCAAGAATTGTCTAGGTAATTGCCCCCAACTTTCCCCTTACTTTGGTCTCATGGCTTGAGGGCTTGGTTGTGAGCCCCTGCGGGAGGGGCGTGGCACCAGAGCAACTAACAGAATTTGTGTTTGTGACAGAGACAGAAAGCTTAAGGTACACACAGTCCTGCTTTGGGACCAAGGTAGTTAAAGGAAGCACACAACGTGTCCTACGCAGTCCTTACGCGCCTTGGCCTCAACCCTGGCCCTCAGACCGCAGTGCTCATTCTGGGTCAGCGGCTGTTCTGCAGAAACGTGCAGAGCTCAGTGGAGCATCAGGGAAGAGCCAGGACGGGGAAGACTGGGGCAGGGCAGCTGGATCTCCCTGAAGGGGCTGCTGGGCTGTAGGTAGTCCCTGTGCAGGACAAAGCAAAGACCCTGGGTAGGGGCGACTTCGGGATGGGGATAAGTTCCTGAACGAGCAGGCAGAGGCACTGAACTGACAAAGTTTAGGAGCCTGTTCATGTGACCTACTTTGTACTCACAGGCAGGTGAAACCTGGGCTATTTTCGGCTATGCGATTGCCATAAGCTTGCTGGCATCCACATGATTTAAACAACCTGTCAAGCAAGAAGCCTGGCAGTCAATTATCCGGGGCCCTAGCTCTGTCACCAACACTAACCTTGGGCAAGTCACTTGACTTTTCTGTGTTTCAAATTTTTTCATCTTACAATGACCTCATCAGACAAGATGGAAACCGAGGTTCTTTTTAATGTTATGATAACGAGTTCTTTCTCCAGAAAGTATTGGTGGACACATGGAAGCCTAGAGAATGACCCATCCTATGGTGCCTGCCTTGGAGTTCAGAAAGTGGCTGTGGCCTGGGACCCTCTTTCTCTCAGATAAAGTACCGGTTACGACCAGACACTGTGCAATTGAAGAACACAGTCACAGCTTTTGTGCAAATGTCTACTTTGGGGCTTTGTCTTAAATGTTTGAGACACAACGCTTCAACAGATGTTTTATTGTCCTCGAGCCACCATGCCTTTGTTGAGTTCTTTGTAGATCATACATTTAAGCATGAAACACAAGTTTGCTAAACTGGCAACCAGCTGCACTCATTTGTGGTTGGTTTGGAGTGAAACCGAAAGCAGTTAGTTCTTGGAGCTTTCTGCTTATTTTCTGCCTGGCCTCTGGGTTCTCTCCCTTGCTTTATACCTGACACCTTTTTATTATTTTACTTCCCACAGACTTGGCAGATTGCTGTTTTAGAAAGCTAAATGGAACGCCTCCAGTGGAGGTGTGATATCATGGTGGTCCTTGTTTCAGAGAGTTGAAAGTCCATTTCCACGGTGCCACACTCTGGGGGCTGCAGGCTGAGATTTCTCCGTTAGTGGCCCCTCCCAGCCCAGGCTGCGCTCTGGGGGACAAGCTTAACTGGCTGTGAACTGTCCGTTCATTTTTGATTAGCAGCCAGGCTGGACAGTGATCACACAAGACCAGTCTGATAATAGCAAATGGTGCTCTGCTTCAGAAGTAATTTTTAAGGAAGGATGGTGTTCAAGGAAGGGTGGGGAGGTGGGTGAGGGAAAAGGAGGCACCCAACAGGGCTATTGAAAGAAAGCAAAAATCCCTTGTGGTCTAATATCAGGGTTAGTGGGAAAGTACGTAATGGAAAAGAAACTTTTAAAAGCATATTATTAGTTTCTGAATATGCCAGTACAATCTCATAATAACACTATCTAATATTTATTGAATGTTGACTATTTATCAGCTATGTTCCAAGTACTTCTATATATATTAACTCAGTAATCCTCATCACAATCTGTGGGGTAGGTACTATTATCCTCACGTTATAAATGACAAAACCAAAGCACAGAGATGGTATATAATTTGGCCAAGTTCACTCGGCTATTGAAGGGTCAAGGCTTGGATTTGAAACCAGACCATATGATTTCAGAGTGTTCACACTTAATCACTCTACTGCTTCTGTCCACATGGCAAATGAAGAAAAGAGCATCAACTATAAGCATATTTCAGGCCAAGTACAGAAGTAGAGGAGATGTAAGAAAAAAAGACATTTAAAAAATTTATATGAGACGATGGAGGTTAACTAAACTTATTGTGGAAATCACTTCATAATATATGTAAGTCAACTCTCATAAAGCGCTGAATGCCAATCATATCTCAGTAAGACTGAATGGAAAAAAATAAAAGAAATGGAGGGCCACAGTGAATCTAAGCCTCTGGCATGGCTTCCCTGTCCTTCCCCAGATGGCCTTGGCTAACCTTCTACCTTGTCTGCTGCCACCGCCCACTGAGCGACACGCCTTGGCTGCAGCTGCAATAGATGGCTTTATCCGCACCTATCTTGTTTTGCTCAACTCCCTGAACTTTTATGTCTCTCCATACCTTTCCATCCAAATTTGGAGAAATCCTCAGGGTGTTAGACTCAGCTCTCATGGCAACTCCTTGAAACTTTCTCTGACCTTTCAGGTTGGGTTGTTGCTCCTTCAGCCTTCCCCAACACCTGGCTTATCAACACCTTCACTATAGCTTGCTTCAGGTAGTATTGGAATTGTGCTCTCTCTCCTCACGAAGCTGCGAGCTCCTTCAAAGCACAGTAGCACCTGGCACGGTGTGTGGCACATCGCTGGTCCTCCATGAGTGCTTACTGAAAAAAAAAAATTGCCTAAAGCAAGTGGTAACACCATCAGACAATTATGGGTATTCGGAGATTCTGTCTTCAAGCTTATGTAAAGAACTTTAGTTTTGGCCCTAATTATCTTAATCATTTTTCTCAATCCATTCACTTATTTTGACTTGTTTGTGTAAATTGTTGACATTTACATGTACTTGGCTGGTGATGAGATGATACTAACGTGTGAATTAAGCGACCACTCTCAAGATGATGTAGTTGACAATAAAACATACAGGGTGGGGCAAAGTAGGTTTACAGTTGCTTGTATGGAAAATAATACACTAATTAATAAATAGTAATACAAGAATAAAGTCCGGTTTGTGTACTCAGAACTGTGAATCTACTTTTGCCCCACCCTGTCTGTATACACAAGTTACACCCTTATTTCCAAGGCCAATCACAAAACCCTCCCTTTTCATTCTACCAGGTAGGAAGGTGCATGGGTGGAAACTTCTGGACATGACAGGAGTTTGGAATTTCTGACATAACTAATGGGCATCAGAGGTTCTTAAATAGTCTATAAAAATGGAATTTGTTTGAGAATAATTTGTTAATAAAGTATAGGCAATTCGTCAGTTGATTTTACTAGACAGTGAAAAATTACAGCTGATTATAAATTCTGCCTTCGCTCCCAATATGGCTCCCCTCTTTCCCTAAACAGTTGCTGACCTCGGCAAGGATTCCTAGCTCACTGTGGCTCAACTTCTTTTATGGTGTTTCTGCCTTTGCCATGGAGCGAGCCATCTCCTGCTACAATGCATTCTATCTAATCATTTGCTTTGCTGCAGATCCTTACAGACTCCTTTCTTACCCATAGTTTCTCTTTTCTATGTTTTCTTCCCCTTGTGCAGTTTACTCTCTTGCATATTAATTTTCTCTCTTTTGTGGTTTGTTTCCTTGGTTCTCCTCAGCACTTGACTAGGATGTTAGGGCCTCTGCCTCTACCTTTATCCTTCAGTTCACCTTTTGGGCAGGCCCTGCTTAGCTCAGCATTAATCCTATTTACTAACTAAAAGTGTTCTTTGGGGTGTGCGGAGTTTAAATCAGGACTTCTAGTAATTAACTCTTGGTTTTTAGAGAGGTCATTTTCTCAATCTCTGGGGGAAAGAGATGGAATTCTTGGCAAAGTTGCAGCAGGGAGAGTCTCTCTCCACCTTCACTTACATCCTTCCTTAGAACAATCTCCCTACCCATGAAATTTCTTGGCTTATTCACTTAAAAGCTCAGCAGAACATTTTATGTAATGTTTTCATCTGGTTGTATAAAACTGATCCCTGCTGATAGAGAAACAGATTTTGAAAAAAGTTTTAATTTTCAAACAATGAGAATAAGCTGACTGCCCTGACCCTTACCCAATTTCTGAGTCTCCCTGCATTGGGCTTCTGGTGGAAGCAGCTAGTAATAATAAAATTCAATGTTTACTAATTCATGCAAATACTTAAAGAAATCTTATTGAATATTTCTATAATCCTGAAATGAAGAAGGATCTATAAACCTCCAAGCCAGAAGCCTTAAAGGAAAAGATTTATAGATTTAACAAAGTTAAAAAAAAAGAAAGATGGCAATCTGGGAAAAATATTGAAACACATGTAACAGTCAAGGAGTTAAAACACTTGGTGTAACCAAGTGCTCAACAAATAAATCATAAAAACATAAACACTTGGATTAAAAAAGGTCAATCAACACATGAAAATCTTCATTCTTACTAGTAACCAGAGATAGAAATCAGAACAAAAAATAAGTTAGATTGGACATAATTTAAAGACTGATAAAATGTTAATAAGAGGGTGAAAAATTTAGACATATTTATACCAAAATACGCCTATTGGAATCACTAGGGTAAGACAATACTGACAATATAAAGTGCTGACAAGGATGTAGAGCAACTGTAACTCACATACCTGGTGAGAATGCAGAATGGAACAGTCACCCTGCAAAAAGTTAGGCAGTTCCTTGCAAGCATACACCTACTATTTGACCTAGTGCTCTCACTCCTGGGTCTTTATGCTAGAGAAACAAAAAACTTATATTCAGATACACACATGCACACAAACTGTATGTAAATGTTTACTGTAGCTTTATTCATAACTGCCAGAAACTGGGAAAAAATATCCTCCAGTGGACGAATGGAGAAACAAACTGTGGTATATCCACATAATGAAATACTACTTAGCCATTAAAAAAAAAACACTGGAATTATTGATAACTGCAACAACCTGGATGAAGCTCAGCGTTATGCTGAGAGAGGTCAATCTCAAAAGATTGCATAGTATATGATTCCACTGATAGGACATTTTTGAAAAAGTAAAATTATGGGGACAGATGATAAATCAAGGGTTTAGATGTGGGGGGAGGGAGAGGCGTGTCTATAAGGAAATAGAATGAGGAAGATTTTGGGAAAATGAAATGGTTCTATATCCTGATTATGGTGGTGGTAACAAATCTAGATATGTGTTAAAATTCATAGAATTTTATAGCAAAAGAATAAAGTAAATTTTACTTTATGATAATAATAAATAAAGTAGGCATTCTAATACCCTATTCATACATTGGTGCCAACTTTATGGAGAGTAATTTACCTATATGTATCAAAATGTGAAGTATGTCTATTCTATTACTTGACAATGCCAAATTTGCAAAAATATTCTCAGGAATCTTTGTGTCTGTGCAAAGATAGTATGAAGATGTTCATGGCTATATCTTTTATGGTATTAAAAAGAGCTACAAACTATACGTCTATCTGTGGGGTTTGGTTTCAAGTCATGATACAGTGGAATAGTATCCAAGCATTTACAACAATATAAATCTACACTTGCTTACATGGAAAATTGTCCATAATATGTAGTGAAATAATAGTTTACAAATAGCATATATGGCATGCACTTGTTTTAAAAATGGAAGGAAGTATATGTCTAAATATATATTTATTTATAGAAAATCTTCTGGAAGAATGTACATGAGACACATTGACAGAAGTCATCTCTTGGTCATGGGCTTATAGTGATTCTCCCTTTTCCTCTTAATACTTTTTTCATACTCTTTTTTTCTTGATACTTTTGTTATAGTGTTAACATTTGACTATGAGCATGTATTACTTATATATTATTAAAATTTATTTTTTAAACAAAAAACCCATGCAAAGTTCAAAGGTTTGGGTTCTAGACTACGAAACAATGTTCTCAGTCAAAAAGTGTTCTCAAGTCACGTTTATTCAAGTGTCGCGCACAACCCAAAAGTGTATTTCCAGGACTACTGAGACCAGCAATGTTATTTCCATTGTTTAACTTTTCACCTCCAATATGTGTTGTTTACTAACACATCCTCATTTTTGAGGAGCTGTCTTTGATATTTAAAATGTAATTCTTGGGCTGAGGGAATGTAACCGCAAGGTGTTTATAGGGTTAAACATCAAATAATGCACCTGGTTTAGTATAAACTATAAACTATTTAAAGTATGACTTTATGCATATGGTGATTGGGAGGATAACATGGAAAGGTTATCTATCACTAAATTTAGAAATTATGTCCTGATAGATTTGATGGTTGATTTAAATATAACTTCTTGTCAAGCATCTGGTTTTAGAATCAAATTACTATGACTCTACAGTTTCCTTGAAGTCTCGAAGTCTCACATTTCTGTTTGCCTTTGCATGGCTTCATGTAAATGAGAGTGTGAAACTGCAAAGTTAGTTTTCACTATATCATGTGTTATGGGACACACTGGTAATTTCACAGAAATGTAAGGTGACACACAAATTGTCTGCAGAAGAAGTAATTGCCATTATCTCATAGAATCTTAGATCATTGGAAACTGTCTCACATACTGGAGATTCATTAGGGGATGCTTTTGTCTTCCCAGCTGCCCGCCTGTTTTTCTGATCCCTCTCTACTCCACCTTTGCCTTACCGCCCACCCCCCGTGGAGTGCTGCCTGTTTTTTCAATCTTGCTTCTTTTGTTTATCTCTAGGGTTTAAGTCAATAAACAAAGAGTCTTGGATCCAACTTTGAACTCTTGTGGGTTTGGATGTATTTTTGGTCTCATTTTTAGTGACCAAAAGGGAGTGCTGCTTCTGACCTCTGATTCTTCCCTGCTGACTTTACTAGGCCTTTGATACTGGAGAAGGGTGAGATTTTTGAGGAAGTGGTATCTCTTTTGGTGGAGGTGGAGATGCCTTTTGCTGCTTTGTGACTCAAATTGGGTTCCAATCATGAGTGTATGCCTTGAAAAAAATCAAATTCATACTAGCAAACTTAGCAAAAAATCAAATTCAAATTTACAATCTTTAAAGAAAGATGCGATTCTTATGAATGCAGAGATGAGAGTTCAGCTACATTGTAAAGGGACTCTCAGCTGGATGTAAATTTCACCAATATTTAGGTAATGAGGCTGTTTAAGACAAATGGTATCACCGGGGACTTGGGCCAAGTGCAAATGACATATTCCATCTAGAAAGAATCTCTTTTCAGTGTCAGATAATTGTTACTATGCAGGAATAGGCCTCCTGTGGTCAGGCCCTCCACCTTTTCAATAGAAGCCAGAAATAAAGATTTTTGTGTGATATTTCCAAGCTTGTCAACTATTTCAAATAAAATCTCAATACACGTTAATCCAAACCATGTGTCAAATTGCTGGATGCGGCCATGAGTTGCCAGTGTACACATTCTGATACAAACTAAAGTGCATCAACTTTGGGATTCCAAAAGCAGGGAATGGTGAAAGCTGGTCCGAGAGGTCAGGACATCATTCCAGCGGTGAACTTTGAGGCCCCAGTGTTCAGTGGTACTGCTGTGTGCTAGTGACAGAGCAATTGGTTGGTAATAATGAGACCTCTGTGGAAGCCTCCAGGACCGTTAGGCTATTCTGGGGGAGAGACAGGGAGGAAAATCTCAAGAAAGAGCTATTGAACTGCCTGCTAATAGGCAAGTGGGAATTTGAGTAATTAAATAAAAGATTAAAAAGGGATATGACCATATTTGGAGTTGAACTTCAGGCTGATGAAGTAGGTTATATTTGTTTATCTAATTTAAAAACCTACAAACTGGAATTTTGGAAAAGAGTCACATTTATTAAGTTATTATTGGGCATTGAGGAATAGTTATATTGTTGTTTGGGATAATAGTAACAATAATAAATGGTAATAATAATAACCACAGCCGTCATTTGTTGAGCACTTACCATATGCTAGGCATAGTACATGCACTTCACATGTACTAACTCATTTAATACTCACAAGGTAGATTCTACTATTACTTCCATCTGATAGATGAGCAAACTGAGGCACAGAAAGGAGAAGCAGCATGCCTAGGGACACACAGGTGTGTTACACAAATAAGGAATTTTCACTTAGCCGTGGACCCCTAGGACGGGTTTGAAATCCTCTCATTTTATTTATTTATTTTTTTAACAGTTTACAGACTTACTCACCAACAAGTTTTAGCTGCCTTAACCATTTTCATCTCTCCACATTTTCTTCTGTTTTTCATTACTATGTATACATTCTTCTAAAATATTTTAGGATTTACTGTTTCCATGTGGTAATTTATGGTTTGCCTTTCTGCAGTTGTAAACTTACCTCCTCCCACTACTTATCTACAAACTGTTCTTAATGCCATGTTTCTTAGCTAAAAAATAGAGTATGTTTATCCTAGAAATTTGTAAAATATAGACATGTATACAAAATTTGCTTCTAACCCCACCATCCACAGAAAATACCTATTAACTTTAGATGGCATTCTTTCCATTCTTTCCTATGCACACACATTTCTATGAAAACAAGTAGAAATATACTACTAACTATTTTTACCAAATGTAAGTCATATGTACATATAACTATAGCTTTTCTTTTTTCAATGGACATTTATCATGAGCAGTTTCCCATATCAGTACCTTTAAAAACATCATTTTTATTTTAATGACTACATGGAGTTTTATCATATGGGTTTATCAGAGTTTATGTTAGAGTTTTCATGACATTAGATGATGAAATATTTTTAAAATGTTCACTTTTGCAGATAACATAGTGACAAACATGTTGCACATAAATCATTGACCATATGTTTGGATCTTTCCTTAGCATAAATTCCTCCAAGTAAAAGTAGTGGGTCAAAGCCTCTTCCTGTGTATCTGCTAAGTTGCCCAACTGAACATTGGACCAAGTCACGTGTCACTGGCACCCTCAGATTTTATGATCTTCATTTTTACATAATTTTCCTCTTTCTTTAACCTCTGATTTTATTCCCTTAGATGTCTTAGGACTAGACTCTCAATTTAGCTTTCTTTCTCATTCTAGTAGTTCATTCAGGACTGCCTCCTCCCAGCGGTGAGTAGACAGACGTGGGGACTTCCGGCTGAGCTCTGCTCGGTAATGGAGCGAATTGAGAGGAAACCAGCTTTAGGGTCAGCTCTGTGCAAAGCCCCTGGCCTCGGGGAACGGGGCCCATTCTCCACCAATTTACGTACTTGGGGGTGATTCTGCATTCGTAGGTTTCTAGGACGAGTAGCCACCTAAGAAATTGCTCATACTTCACTGGACAGCGTCAGTCACCAGGAGCATGGCAGCAAAAAAGGGAGATAAAGGCCTCCTTCCATGGTGTGGGCACAGCACATCATCTGGGTAGCCAGTCTTTGAGGAGGCAAAACATTCATTTTGTCCAGATAAACTGCAGAAGCTGTGCCAAGTACTGTTACAAAGACAGGTCAAAGACCCAACCCAAGACCGCTGAGGGGCGCAACAAAGGGAAACCCTGCCGAAGGAACGGTCCCCAAAGTGCGGAAGGGGAAAAAAAGAGGCTTGGGCCGAAGAGAAAAGGGAAATTTGGAACACTTTCTAGGATTTCTTTTTTTCTTTTAATGATTTATTATCTTATTAATATGCTGGAGTGAAGGAAAGCTCCTGGCTAAGAATAAAACAGTCTATCATCCCAGATATCACAGCCAGGAATATGGATTCTTAACAAGTGTCAAAAAAGTACTTTGAATAAGGAGAGAAGAATGCAGGTGCATCACTTCTATTATAATAAATGCATAGTTTCTTTTAATCCACAGAGTCCAATTATTTTCTTTCAAACTTAAGGGTACTGTCTCCCCTCTAGCTCTATTGTTACACTTACTAATGGATCTGAGCCGAGGATATTATTTGTCTATTAACTGGAGTAATATTTCTCTCACATCGACCCTCTTCCCCCCATGCTTTCCATCTAGTGGGGGAAGTGGTTTCTCTATCTGTTCTCTGTTCCTTTTGCCTCCTGCTTATAGGGTAATAGCACTGCAGAGTTAGTTAGTTATTTCCATCCATCTCTTTCAATACTCTTAAGCAGAGCACAGGGTTGAGATGAGAAAGATTTCCAAGCAATGGGAAACTACAGGAGCAGAGACGCAGAAAGCTTGTGGAAGGGGCATGGGCAGAGCTGAGATAGGGAAGGAGGGCCTACCACCAGGCTTCATAGGCCTCCAAATGTCATGTTTTCAAAGGTCTTTGCAGTTTTTTTTTTTTTTTTGGAAAGGAAGTTTGAGGGTATTTTTCTTTTTGTAAGCAATGGAGAATGGTAGAAGGCTTTGAGGAGGGAAAAATGTCTGATTAGATAGTTTTGGGGCTTGTGTTGGTTTGCTCAGCTTTTTTTTTTCCCCCAAGCAAAAATGACTCCCATGTCATAGGGAAGATAAATAGGGAGAGGAAGAAGCTAAAAGCAGGCAGGAACAGGAGTTTGGAGGTTACTGCAATACAGAAGCCCAGATATGTGGCTTGGACTTAGGCAGTGGGGGTGAAGATGAAGGGACAGATTTAAGAGATATTTAGATTTGATTGACCTGACTTCGGTGCTTTTTAGAATGAGAAGAGAAAGACAGAGACAAAGTGATGAAAAACTAAGCAAGTATGACTATGATTTCCACTACTCAACGTGTGGATGATGATGTCATTAAGTGAAATAAAAAGTAAAATGCAGGTGGAGGAGGAAAATTAAAGGGAAGATTAGAAAATTGGCTTGGAGTTTACTTGTAGAATGTCCCATTCAGCGCTCTGCTGGTAGTTGTCAACAACTGGCTTTCCGACAGAAGAAAAGAAAAGAGAGCCCTGATTGTATTGGATTTCCAATGGTGTAAATATTCCCACCACTGGCTGGTTTTTAAGTTGCCCAGGGGCAGTCACTTATTGCTGAGGCGGGAAGAGATAAACACATTCAGCTCTTCTGAGTTGGAGTGAGCACATCACAGGTCCTGCTGGCTACTCTACGCGTGTTAGGGAGCATGGGCCAGGAGCTCAGCAAGCGAAGCCACTGGAGTGGAGCACATAGAAAGAAAACCAGTATCAGGGGATATATATGGAGAGGAGTCGGGAAAAGAACATTAACTGACAGGCAGGAGAGTCAGCAGAGAACCAGATTCATGCAAAACAAGAGAACTAGTTTCAGGAAGGAAGGTGTGGTTAGCAGTGTCAGATACCAGAGATCAGGTGGCCTAAGGACTTAAAGGAGGTCATCGGCAATGCCAATTAAGTAGGTGTTTTGTTTTTTTTTATAATGATAAAAAAAGAAAGCACTTAGCCTTTCCCGCTCTCTTTTTAAGGAGGTCATTAATGAATTTGGGCAGCCCAGACGCAGTGGTGGGGATCTGAAAGGGGCTGGAGAGGGAATGAATGGAAGGGGTAGAGATGAAATCTTTTCAGCAGGTTGACTCTTAAAGGAAGACAAGTGTGAAGGGAGGCAGTTTGAAAGGATGGCTTTGAAAAAAAGAGTTGTAACTCATTGATGAATTAGTAACTCAGGGACTATATCTGTCTATAATTCAGGCTAATTTGTTGGTCCCAATGATAAGCAGAACAACTTTCTTACTCAAGTCCAGAGCAGTAATGGTTTTGAATCTTGTTTAGATGCCAATGGGAGTCACATCAATACGAAAGGGGATTACATTGGTCCAACTAAGTTGAATTTGTAGGTATTGAGAGCCTATGGGACACATGGCTTACTCCACAAGTAATGGTGACTTCTCATATTTTTATTTGTTTGAACATTGATTGTGTGATGATTTGTTTATGTCTCTAACCATGTGTTGGGATTAAACTGACTCAGATATGAACTGTAGGTGCTTTTATTCCTCCTTAGACAATATAAAAGAAGGATTACCTATTTTTTAAAATTTTTTGAGGCACTTCTCATTATCCAGGAATGTTTAAAAACTCCAGCTATTAGGTCTTTTTAATTGTAACAAATTCAACTTGAATTTAGAACACTTCCGTTTTTATTCTTCATTGACTGCCTATAATACTTGTTTTTTTTTTTTTCATAGGTTCTCGGGACCAAACAGAATACATACCAACCAAACTACATGTGTGTCGAAAATCATTTATATTTTAAACAGTGTGTATATGTACATTTATGCACAGCAGTTAACAGACATTACATATTAAAGCAACCTCCAAGAAAGACTTTTCGGTAATCTCTAATTGAAAAGTCTCAATGGAATGATAAAATCGAGATTCTCTGTAGCTCCATGAGTTCTAGCAGGGTCTTCAAAGTCACAGCTGCCCGAAGGGCAATTCTGTGATTAGGAAACACCAGGGTCATCTCAGAACAGAACCTCAAGCCACCTGAGCTACATTTACAGAATCAGCTTCTCCAGAGCAACAGCCACTGAGAAGTGTCTTCCTACTTATTTGGAAAGGCTCATGTGGAGTGGGCAGTTGGTTTTGGTGTCGGTGTTAGCAGGCATCTGAAGACTTGGAAGAAAGTTTGCTATAGTTGGCTCAGGAACAAATCAACCCATGACATTCAAGGGAGAGAATTCACTTTCTCAAGGGACATAATTTCTTAGGCTCTAGCTTTCGCAGTTCAGTCTTTTCGTCATACGAATTTGTCACGCTTGCAAAGAATTGGTTTAGTGTTGTCAGACTTTTGTCCCTGCATCACCTGGCCAAATCGCTTAGCCTCTGTGGAGGCTTGGGCTCTTTGATTGCTCAAAATCAATGAGACTCATAAACAGGTCTCAGACATGATAGTGTGTGCATGTATTCATTGTAGAGGTAACACAACAGATTGTTCTTAGTTAAAAACGATCAGGTTTGGCTTTGAGGCCATTGACGAACGTGATTAGAATCAATGGCTGTCCTCATCTGGGGCTTCCATCTCCCTCTTGGGCTCACCTTCTTTCCCCAGCATCCTGTCTTTGTGTTATTTGTACAGGACTTACTGTTGCTCATTCCCCAGTAGAGCAATCTAAGGGATTACTTTCAGTAGGGTGCTCTTGGGAACAATAGCCTTCAAAATTTCAAAAGGAATAATTTAGTGGTGGGATTTTAAGCACTCTGATAAGTGGTGGTAGCGGTGGCAGTAGGGGTGGGGGTGGTGGGGGGGTGGAAAGTCAGGGAGACCTAATCACTCCTCCAAATCACTAGTGGAGGAGCTTTACTTTATATCCGGAGGGTCACAGAAGTTACTTTTAACTGTTGCTAGACCTGGAGTTTTAAAAGTTTGGCAAGGGAAAACCTTCATAGGCCATGGCTGGTACCTGAAAATGACATTAATAGTCACCTAATAACATCCTCTTTCTTTACAATGCCATTCTTTCAAGAAGCCTAAATGAATGAATTTCACTTTCAGAAAACCCTGGTGAGGCAGGGAGAGAATACAAATTTTCTCCATTTTCACAGATGAAGAAATGGAGGCAGAAAGCTGTAGATCATGCGGTTCACTCAAATTTGACCCCAGATCCCACTCTCTTGGCCAGGGTTGTCCTTTGACGCGGGCAAGAAGAATCTCTCTCCTGCAACCTGAGCTTCAGAAGGCTTGGCTCTGGCCCTGGGCATACTCCATCCCTTCCTCAGTGAGACCAGTCCACAGGGCCAAGGGACCATGACACCAGAGGTCTGGAATCCCAGAATTCCTTGACTTAAGGTCTCTTAGTGCACTTTCTAGGGTCTGCATGGAGTTCCTCACTGGTGTACGCACCTGAGCTCAAGTTGTGGCCTTGACTGTGTGCCTGGAAGAAGCTTGTGCAGCTGGGGGTCTGTATGCACACGGTGGAGGTTTTTCTGGATTATGATGGCGCTGGAGGTGGGAAGAGAAAGGGTCTAGGGCCAAAACTCAGGTCAAACTATAACAAGTCTGAATGTGAACTGGCCCTACCAGATTGCTTCCAAGGAATCTTTGTCAAGGCAGGAGACATTTTTTTTAAGTTTGTTGGCTTGATTTATAACTCAAATACTTAGACATAAGTATGTGGGCCTCTATTTGAAATCTTACCTCTGTTTGTCAAATTTTATGGGCAGACTGGACTGTCAAAGCCAAGGCTAGAGGAAGAAGTTGGAGATCTGGGATAGTTATGTGATTTTACACAATTATGATTCTCTAGCTGCACTTTGCAAATCTATAGAAGCTAAAATGCAAGCCTTGTGCATTTACCACTGGGATGCTGATCAATACATTGAAAATAAGAGGGGGCTGGGCCACATGGACCTGTCATTTGGGCCTCTCTTCTTTCCCCAGTTTATGAAGAGAAGGAGCAAGGCGCTTTTCATTGGCCCACCCAGGGACCTGGGAGGCCCAGGCTGTAAATCCCAAAGGCAATAAATTGCCAATTGATGACCAAAGTCGGGGTTTGTGGTGAAAAATAAATAAGTAAATAAGACAACCAATTATCCAGAGGACTGCCTGCCTTCCTCCACACCCTAGGGCCTAGGCATGTGGAAGGAAAGAAAAAGGGGTGGCGTAGGAATGGTTTTCAGCCTCGCGTTCCCAATTACTGAGTAAACTGACAAAAGAAAAAAAAAATGCTGAAAGCAGGAGTTCAGAGGAAGCGATTTTCACTAGCGCCGTTGGCTGCCAGGAACACGGATAAGACAGTTTCCCGCTTAGGCCGTGCCGAGGGCCGCAGTCGGAGGAGCCGCACGGGCCGCAGCGCCCCCATCCCCCTACCTCTCGCCGGCAGCCCCGCGGGGAGCTGCGGGACGTCGCCCGTTTAAGGGGCGGGGCGCGGCTCCACGTGCTTTCTGCTGAGTGACTGAGCTACAAAAACAGAGGCAGGGGAAGGGGGCGGGGAAGGAGGGAGTGAGAGAACAGGCTTTGACCGATAGTAACCTCTGCTCTCAGCGCCGCCGAATCTATAAAAGGAACTAGTCCCGGCAAAAGCCCGGTAATTCCGAGGGAGAGTGAGTGGGGCTGGGACCCGCAGAGCCGAGCTGACACTTCTCTCCCCTGGAGCGAGGCAGGGCAGGGGGCGCCGCAGCACGAGGGTCACCGGAGCCAGTTTCTTGGGGCGCTTTGCTCCTTTTCCCCTTATTTCCCTCCCTTCTCCGGAAGGGCTTTTCAGGGGGTGGGGAAAAGAGACGAAAACACAAAAAGTGGAAAACAGGTAAGACGCTCTCCAGTGACTTAGGTGTTACTGTTTTATTTTGGGACTGAGGAGGTTTTTGGGAAGCGCTAGGTTTTGGGGACTCGAGTCCGAACCCCCATCTCTTGCAGTGTAAATGGTGCGGGGATGGCATAATGCGGGGAGGACGTCCTAGGACAGGCTCTGGCGACCCAAAGATGCGGCGCTGCTGCTCCCCGGGATTGCCCTGCGTAGGAGCCCCGGGAGCATCTGTGGGCGTGGAGACTCGGGCGCAGTGGGTTGGGGGGCTCCTGGTCGTGTTGGGGGAGCTGCTGCCGGAGTGGGAAGACTGGTAGGTCCTGCACCGAGCACTTCCCATTGTTTGGAAACGCTTGAGCCGGCTAGAAACCCCTTTCGCTGTGGGTTGGCGGGCACCCACCAGGATGAATGCCCACACCTTGTCCCCACTCCGTTCTTAAGAAGCTGGTCTTGGTTGCGCTCTGGTCTGGGGATCCGCCCCGTGCGCCCTCGGACTGGAGCGGCGCGCTCTTGTTCTCTAAGAACGAGACTGGGAGGTGTCCCAAACGGGGTCCGTGGCGGTATTGCTTACTTGAGGACGCAGGGGCTTTGTTTGACTTGGGGGTCCTGCTTATGGTCTTCTTGCGCTCACCCGAGCTGGCGTCCCGGGCGCCGCGGGGTGGACGAGTTTTGTTATTTTTAAAAACACGACTTGGAGAGCCTTCGGAAGCCTGGAGCTGAGGTGCCCATTCCCTCCTCCCTCCCCACCCCAATTCTTCTTGCCCTTTGCTGCTTGTCTCTTGGGGCAGCCTAAGGCAGGGCACACGGATGGAGAAGCTGGGGCGAGATGGTGCAGCGGAATGACCGAGAGTAACCCCGGCGGGCGGTGCAGAGCTGAGCTCCGCGGCTGGGCTGGGCTCAGCGGTGGGGGTGGCGAGGGCTGGGCTCCGGCTGCCGGTGGCCCCGGGGGACTGGTCCGCAGCGCCTCCTGGCCCTGTGGCTTGGGAATCGGCCCAGTGACCGGAGCGGGCCAGGCTCTGCAAGGCGTTGTCGCTCGAGGGTTCCAACTGAAATCCCGTGGAGAAGGCGACGTGGGAGATCAGGCGAATTCTGGTTGTTTTTTGTTAGAATGTTTCCTGACTCCCAGTCCATTGCTATTTCTGAAGGTTCTTGGGGTGTGGGATACTGCCAGGATTGTGTGTCGATGCCTGTTTTCAGCACTTACTAGAAAGAAGGAAATACACAAGATTTTAAAAAAGGGGTGGGGGGGGCAGAGAGAAACTTCTGGCACTGAAAGTAATTGACCCTTATCTTTTGCATTATTTATAAAACCCAAGGCTTTTCTGTGATACCTCACACAGCGCGGGGGTGGTATATACATTCATATAATAGAGGACAAATTTGATACTTAAAAAAAAGTCACTAAGGCCCGATTCCCTCTCCCGCCGCCCCCGTGCAAAGGAACACCTCACAAAATTTTCCAAGTTCAAAAGCGAAGTTTTCCTGTTTCCTTTAGTTGGGGACAAAAACCTAAGTTTTGATACTCTTTTCACACAGAACTTAAATCTAAACTAAAAAGTACTTAATTTTTCATCTCCCCTTTTATTTGAGCCCATTTTTCTCATACCTGCCACACAAGCAATGGAGGCTTTCTGTGGCTCCATCATCCTGTTGAGACACTCCTCTCAAAGGAATGAAACCGTGAAAGTCTGGAGAATGTTCCGGAGTAGAACCTCTCCAGATAGTATAATAATTTTCAAGTACAAAGTTTCCGTTGTCAGCCTGTTCCCCAAATGCTCCTATAAAGCATTAACATAATGCATGATAGGGAGAATGTGGAAAACATTGATCTGCGGAGCCAGTTGTTACCTGCTTGAGCAAAAGCAGTAGAACCAGAGTGACCAGCCTTAGTGGTGACCACAGTCCACATACGTAGTTAGAACAGTTCACAAACCCCCTTTTAAGGACAAGCCATGCATTCTAGAATGATGTTGTGAAGGAGACACTTGTGATGTGTCTCCCCTCCAGATGCATGTTTGAAATCTCAACGCTTACAAGTATTTTGATTTACATATAAATGGAGGCCTGTGATGGACACTGGACACATTTTGACTTAGGGCATGGTTATAGACAATGATTAGGATGAGAAAAGGGTGATCGAAGCTTGGTTGTTTTAAATCTTTGTTCTAGGAAGTCTCAGTGTTTACGTTATTAAAAAGAAATGAAATTGAATGAAACAGTGACAGCTTTTTATTATCTTCCACAGTAGTTACCTTATACAGAGAGAAGTTATAATATTTTTTCAGTTAAATTGTTTTTTGGGATCTTCCCCTCCCATAAAGCAAGTTGCTTATGCTGTATTTGTAGTGACCACAAATTGTTAATATCTTCATGGTTTCAATTTTTAGCTCCTAAAATAATTAAATGGACATTATCTTAGACTCTTTAATTATGAACCTTTCGGATATCTAGAAAATACCAATAGACATGTGGGTTTTGCATTTCTACAACAGTCTCAAATCCAAATACATTTTTATGTACTACTTATCTGGATACTAAAGAGATAATGTATGTATAATGCTCTGTACAGCCCATTATTCCAGCATCCACTTTTAAATGATCTTTCTGAAACTTTGTTTTATTTAAGTCTCCTGGGAGAGGGCTTACACTAAAAACCGAGACCCTCTTCTTATCTGTAGGTGGTGATAATCTTAAATGCCCATGTTACTGCAGTGTTTATTTAATAAACACTATTAAATAGAGTGTGTGCCAAAGTACTGTTCCAAATGCCTTTCAAACACAAATTAAATCTTTACATCAAACGGATTTATTATTCCTATTTTGTAGATTAAAGGACTGAGAGGTTAACTAACTTGTCCCTGACCACACATCTTTCAAGTGGCAGAGCTAAGATTTGAACTGCGCCAGTGAGCTCCCCCGTTCTTTAACTCTCACACTGAGTGGTGAGGTCGGACAGTTTCAGCTGCTGCTGCTGGCAGAGGACTTTCCAAGGATGCTCACTGTGTTCTGGTATGTTCATCGGCTAAGTCCTTATCAGAATCTACAGCCTGTATCATATTTCCCTTGTTTCTGAGGGGGGCAGCCATGCCCTCTCCAGCTTGTTGGAATGTTGGCTGGCTAGGGATTGCAACACCATGGAAAGAACAGACAATAAGATTTATCCAACTCAAATTCTTGGTTTGAAATGAAAAATGAACTATTGCTTTAGCCAAGTATTTGTGAGTAGGTATACCATCTCAAAATGTTTCCCTGTGCGGTATGCAGAAGATGGAATGACAGAATATTTGGCTATCAGAGTGTAAGGGATAAAAGAAAGAACTATCAGTTTAACTGACAAAGCTAACTTTGGTGAAAAAAAATTTTTTTTTTTTTTTGGTTATATACAATACAGTTCCTGCCTGTTTTATCTTTATTTGTGTTGTGGACCTTTTAAAAGATTTTTATTTTTAAATCATCACCTAAGTATACATTTATTGATTTTGGAAAGAAAGGAAGATGGAGCAGGGGGATAGAGGAGGGGCAGAAAGAGAGAGAGCGAGAGAGAAACATCAATGTGTGAGCAAAACCTGTAACCTAGGTATGTCCCCTGACCAGGGATTGAACCCACAACCTTTTGGTGTATGGGATTACACCACACTCCAGCTAACTGAGCCACCTGGCTGGGGCTCTTGTGGACCTTTTGAAATGAGCCATTTCTCTTACTGCTATTACTGTCTAGGAACCAAATGTAGCCTTTTCTTAAGGCATTTTTCTCTGAAAGTAAATACAGTTTCAAAGTCTGCTTTATGAAAGTAAAATCGGTTCGAAACTATATTTGCTATTAAATTGGTGTAGCAAATTAGAAGTAAACTCTTAGCATTTCTTTTTGGTAAAAACAGTCACATTGCTGATTTACTGTATGTTGGATATTTTAAGCATTTTACATGTAATAATTCAGTTTATTCTCAGGAGAACCACATGAGGTGGCTACTGTTACCTTCCTTTGAGGGATGGACAGGTTTGGTAGCCCGATCAGGGAGTTTGTAAGTAGTGGAGCTGAGGCTGCATCCCAGGCAGTTTGATTTCCACTTGAATGTATCGATATCAGGGTAAGAACCTATCAACATCAAAGTTCTGACGACTGAAGTTTCAGTGAGAGGCAAGGAGTGAATGCCCCTGTGCAATGGATTTTTTTTTATTTACCTGAAAGTAGTTCCCTGAATAGGTGGCCAGCCTAGATGTTGTTGGAGGGGTACATTTTAGAAATACATGAAGCCAGAGAATGAAAATCTCGTATGAAAAATGGTTTTCAGATAGGGCCCTTCTGTTACTCTGCATTCCGTTGAGATGCTAAACTGTGTCAAAGAGCATTTGCTCTAACAACATGTGCAGATGCATGACTTGGATCCTAAAACAAAATGAACTTTGAAATCCTGCCTTTTTCCAATTTGAAAACCTACTTTAAGACCCGATTTAAATGCCATCCTTCTGATAAACTCGTGTGGATTCACTCTTCCTTGCCAACACAGAGTTAAAATTAACTATCCCCTTCTTTTTTAATCCCATAAGATTGGATTGCAGCACTATTCATGTCATGTATTTAATTGTGCTTTGATATGGTAACATTTATTTGTCTTCCTCTAGAGTGTATCCTTCTCCGGGAGGTCTTTGATTTATTCTCCCAGCCCTTAGTTCAACCCCTTTGATATGGAATGTGGAAGGTGTTCCATAAATGCTGACTTAAACAACTCAGAGAGAATGGGAAACTGATGTTTGTTTTCTGTATCATAAATAAAATAATGGGATGATTATAGACAAACATTAGAAATAGAATTATTGGAGAAGTAACTGTAGTTGAGGTTTTATGATTGAGAAATTTTAGTGCATACTTAAATTATTGAGGCCAGCTAACTTTGTGGAGCAAACAATTCTGATTCCGTTCAGTTTCACTTCTCTTTTTGAGGCAGCTGCGATTTTGAGAAGATGCTGTCGTCGGTGACATTTTTCTCGTACTTTGATTTGCACATTAGTTTATTTTTAAAATAAGAATGAGATAATTTACAAGGTAATTTACAATTTAAATACTTTTTAAAAACGAAATTAATCTTTATGCATAGAATATTATGCTAAGTGAAATAAGTCAGTCAGAAAAAGCTAAGAACCATATGATTTCACTCATCTGTGGGATATAAAAGTGAAACTCATAGACAACAGACAGACAGACAACAGCACGGTGATTACCCGAGGGAAGGGGGGCGGGGGAATAGAAAAGGGTAAAGGGAGCCGGATATGTGGTGATGGAAGATTTGGCTTTGGGTGGCGGGCATACGATGCAATGTACAGATCGTGTTTCAGAGAAATGTATACCTGAAACCTGTATTGCCTATGAACCAATGTCTCCCCCATATAAAGCTGCCACCTCCCCAATAGCCTTTTATGCATTCATTCTCTCCCCCTCTGTCACTCTCTCTCTTTGTGTATGTGTGTGTGTATGTATATATAATTCTTATATAATATATATAAAACCAATCAGTGGTTATATTTATTAGGTGAAGATTTTTGACTACCTTGAGAATATGATGAAAGCTATGGATTTTCCAGAAAAAATATACATAGGTTTGTACACTCCACATTTTACATATGATTAACAATTTTACACAGAATTATATTTTGTATATAATTTGAGTAACTCACTAAGGAGCCATGCACGTAAACTTAGGCAAATCATTTTACTTTTCTGAGATTTAGGTTCTGGGTTTATGAAATAAAAGAGGCTGAGGTACTTTAAAGGCTCCCTTCAAGCATTGATGTCCTCTAACCCTAGGTCTGTATTTAGGAAAAAGGATGCTGATCCTTTGATTGGAGCTGCCTGGCACTGTATCTTGAGGGAGGGCGGTGTCACCGGCTTTGAGACGTAGAGGGGAAGCACCAGGAAAGCATTAGAGCACGCCTGATGAGAATAATGAGGAAAGAAAGGAAGAGGATGGGAGGAGAGGGAGAAGGAAAGAAAGCTGTTGAAACTGCCTATTTATGCACACTAGGTGGACGCAGACTTCGGTCATAGAACCAGAAGGAAATTCACATCCGAAATGCAAAGGGGTTAGTTCATCTCAGTAAATTTCAATAGAGCAAACACGATGTAGTGAGATACTGTAAGACATTGTTCTTACCTTTGACTCACCATTTGGAGAATCTCTCTGGAACACATTCTTCATTTGGACTCTCCATCCTGGACATTTCCATTTTGGGTGTAGGTTTTACTTCTTATACTTAAATTGCATTCCTGTTAAGCCGATATGTGATAAAAAGAAGAGCTAACCTAAGACTCATTCATCTTTTAAGAAAGGAATGTCAGTGTTCATCCTCGAGCAGTGATTTTCAACCTTTTTCATCTCGTGGCACCCAGAAACTAACTACTGAACTTCTGCAGCACACCAGAAATACATATTTTTTGCCCATCTGACCAAAAAAATAGATTCAATTTTGGTTCATTCACACTGGATAGCAATTGTTGTGCTGGCTGTTCTCACTTTTTTTTATCTGACAATCTAAGGGAAAAGAGGTCAGTGCTCCTGACTAAATAGTCAGGTATTGCATGCTTTAAAAATTCTCGCGGCACACCGGTTGAAGATCGCTGTCCTAGAGAATTGGACTAACCTTGTAAGGATATTTCTGCGTATCTCAGAAGACTCCTTGGGGGGTAGGTGGGCAAGACACAAAGCTTTCTAAAAGCATTGTCATAAATTTTTTTTAATTACTTTATTGTTGTTCAATTACAGTTATTTGTATCCTCTCCCCTCCCCGCAACCCCACCTCCCTCCCCCAGCCTCCTGCACTGTCATAAATTTGTTGTTTTAGAAATCATAGTGAATTAGGAGTAGAAGGAAGAAGAGGAAGGGAGCAAAAGAAGCAAGAGGCTTCAGAGATCGAAGAGAAAGGAGCTGCTAAGGAGTTGTTCGGGTTTCATATCCTTATTTACACTTGTTTTGCAGAATTCCTGTAGGATGCCAGGTTGGGAATAATTGTTTATGCCAATAATCAAACCAAGCAAGTCCCCAAGGATATGGCAGGTTGAGATTGATTCGCTCTGATATTTAGATGCTACAGATTTGACATAAAGGGAACACTGGTGGAGGGAGCAGCCCTCCTTGGAAAGGCAGAGAGAAAGTGAAGACTCGGACCAATGAGTTTAGGTTGAACTGTAAACCCTTCTCCAGTCCCAGGGGTAGGTCCTTGTGATGGACGTGGCAGTGTATCTCTGCTGGGGTGAGGTGTGACCTCTGGTACTAGAAAAGGGAGGGAAGAGGAAGGTAGATTATTGAAATATAAAAAATATTATTTATATATTAAATATAAATATTTAAAATATGTTAACTATATAAATGAAATGCGTTAATATTCAAAAACAGCACTGAATTTTTCAAACACTGTAAAGTACTAGGTACTGAGCCAATGTCAAGACTTTAGGGATCTGCCACCATAATAACCTTTAGCTTGGCATTCAGGGCTCTTTGAAATAACACTGACCATTTTTGATAGCTTTGTCCCAGATTATAAGAGGCATACTCGAAGGAACTACACCTGCTTTTCTCACCAGTGATTAGCACATAGTATGGCTCAATAACTGGTTAACGGAATCTTCCTTTACACGTTTTCTCTGACTTCTACTGTACCTTCTTGCTGTCTCTCAGCTCCTCCTTGTTTTGGAAACTCACATCCATCCTCTGTGGTTGCTTTTGTTTGCACCCTGCCCTCTGCTCACGTTCCTCACTGACTGAAGCTGTAGCCATCCGCCCTGGCTCGCTGAGAGCACAGCGTGGACGGGGCCTTCGCTGCATTTCCTTGTGTAGTCGTCACTCTAGCCCTGAGATAGGCCACTCGAGTTACTTAAATTAACTCACATTTTTGTAATCAGCGATATGTTTTTAAAAGTTAACCTTACGCCCTGGCTGGTGTAGCTCAGTGGATTGAGCGTGGGCTGGGAACCAAAGGGTCTCGGTTCGATTCCCAGTCGGGGATCATGCCTGGGTTGCGGGCCAGGTCCCCGGTGGGGGCCATGTGAGAGGCAACCATACATTGCTGTTTCTTTCCCTCCCTTTCTCCCTCTCTCTAAAAATAAATAAATAAAATCTTAAAAAAAAAAAAAAACAAACCTTAAAAAAAAAAAGAAGTTAACCTTAAATTTGGCTTCTAAATTGGAAACCGGTGTCAGTTGTCTCAAATAGAAGGTCACTTTCGAAAGCATTAAAATAAAACCCACCAATTTTTTAAAGTCTGTCTATAAAATAAAATTGCCTTCTGAAGGCCGTAGCTGACTCTGAGACTTCTCTTACTTTGTTAAAAAGGGAAATTAACTGGTGTTGAAGAGAGTACTAAGCAAAACACATTCTCTTTAATGTAACAAAATTTTTATGAAGGCTAAAGAAGTGCTGAAAAGAACACAATTTTCTCATTATGTGATCCAGTGTTTAATACTGTGCTCGTCCACTTCCTGAAATCTATGCACCGCTTACATTCAGCTTGTATAGCTCTCCCCCGTGTGGAGAAATACACTGAGTTGGCCCCTTTTTCAGGTGGTGCACCTGATACAGAGAGAAGTCAGATAACGTGTTCGTGGTTTACATGTTTGGGCAGAGCCAGCGACTCAAACTAGGGTCTGATATCCAAGCTCCGGGCAGTTTTCTTAGATTCAGATGGTCGTCTAGTGCAGCCTCCGCATCACGTGGACGTGTTTTCTGTTCTGTGGCTTAACGTGGTAGAGTGGATTGCCCAAATGCACTCCCCAGCGGTCCCTGACTGGAAGTTAGTATCTTGACCTCTTGCCTTTTTAATCCGGGCTTGTTTATACCAGAATTTTGGGTAATATTTACAGGGCCCTTCTAGGCAAGAAGAGATTGTGTCTACTGAAGTCTGTCTTTCTCAGCTTAAAATGGACTCTGAAGCCTTGAATATGGACTGGCCTCATTTATTTATTCCCTTCGATCAGTCCAATCTGAATCGTAAAGGGTTTCTCAACTGAATTTCTTTTTCTTTCTCACAAATAAAAATTGCTCTTTGGTTGTAGATTGGAATTGGAGGAGCATCTCCACAGACGTCCTGAAGCTTGAGTCTTTCCCAGGAACGTTTCCTTGACGCAAAAGTCTGAGACCTTGTGCTAATTTTGGCCAGTTAAGATTAATTGTGATTCAAGGCAAGATTTGTATCTTTTTAAAAAAGATTTTGTGTTAATTATAGTAAGGATCTTGAATTCAAGAAAAAGAAAGCCTTTAGTCAAGTAGTGTTTATTCAGTTGTCAGTCCTGTTGCAGGATTTGCAAATTTCGGGGAATTAGTTCCATTTTCCAGTTTCTAATGCTAGTCACATTTCACAGGATCACAGCGTGGCTTTCTCCTCTGCTGAGTAAAGGGAGGGTTGTCTGACGCTGGGTTCAAGTGGCCTTCATGAGGGAGTGTGTGTGCCTTGGAGGCTGCACAGACCCGCAAGACTCTCTGTCCCGAGGTGGAGCTCCATCTGGGGACTCCCTGGTACTCACCTGATGGAGACACTTAGCACATGGTCCCTTGGGAGACTGAATTATTTGAACTTTTAACTGCCACTATAAAACCACAGTCGGAATGAAGAGGCTGACAGGACTTCCACCCCATAGTCTAGTTTCATTTTCCTTGAGCACTTCCTAACCTGGCACAGAAAATGTTTCATTCTTGAAAATAGGGCTTTCTAGAAGGAATTCTCAGAATCGTGATAATATTGGCACCATACAGATCTGTTTCCTCTGGAAGAACCCTCCCAGGCCTCAAATAATGGAGTTCATGGTGCCAGTACTTTTTTTTTTTTTAAACTAACAGCCTTCAGTTTTTGTTTCTCAGAATCACAAGCATGTGGATTCAAACTTGTGATTTTATTCCTCTTTCTTCTCTTAATTTAGTGAGGCAGCTAGCAAAGTGGTTTGTTTTGGTTATTATAGAGAAGTTGTCAAGTAGGGGGAATAGGGCTTTGATCCCCGGCCTCCCTGACTGCTCTGGAACCCTGACTAGATCCCCAGCTTCCTAACTAACTGGTCCATTTGGCCAGGCTGCGGAAGCAGAGGTGTCGGGGACACGTGACACGCCCGCACTGCCTGAAGACCTGGCTGGTGAAAGACGACCTTCTGAAGAAGGTTGCTGGGTTGGGTCACATACTCTATGTGGACAAAAAGAACTGGAAAAAAGCCCAGAGATTAGACAGCTGGTTTTGGCCAAAGGGGAGAGAATAAAGTGTTGAGGTAGAAGAATTGTATTCAGGTGTAGATACGCTTCATTAAGCAAGTTCTTGACTTGAGCCTATGACTTTAGAGTTCACTGTTCCTGACCAATGCTGACAGTTCTGGTTTTGGGATGGAGCTCTTGGGGGCCGGGGTGGGGGGCATGTTAACAATGGTTCTAGAGCCCCAGTCTAGTGAGTTACAGGTTCTCCTTTGCTCACATGAAGTCAATGAAAGTGTCCTTTCAAACAAATGAGAGTGACTTTGAGGAAAGCCAAATTAAATGCACTCCTGCTTCAACTTGTGTCTCTTTGAACACAGCTGGAAAACTTGTCATGGTTTTAGGCTACCCGAACCTTTACTTTTAATGAAATTTCTCATTTGTTTCTGTAGTGAACCGGTGTTAACTATGTTTTCCATCCCTGGGGTCTGACTTCAGAGGGCCTCATTCTACAAATGTTTACCAAGCTCCAAGTCATTCTGGGCACGGTGCTCCATGTGGCTGGGAGTCAGAAGGTGCTGAGACACGTTAATTAGCTTGCTGTACATGACTTACAGGGGCCACCTGATAAATTGGTCCTCTGGGAAAGATTGTAGGGAAAGCTGAAAGATGGAGGGATTATAGGGACCAGATTGCAAATAGGTAATTGACAAAGAGGCTGGAGGAAGTAGGGTGAAGAGGGAAGCTGAGCCAGATACGGAAGACTGGAAAGAAGGAGGCAGGGTGCCTGTATGGAATAATATAAGTGAGTGGTGGGGCCCCCCAAAGGGGTTTTTTTGGTAAAACAATGGAGAAGTGGCACCGCAATACCCAGGTAACCTTTTCACATCTTCTACTCAGTTGGGCATGAGAGAGATCTTCAGTTTGTTCCCGAAAGGCCTTTGTGGGGTTAGGGGGACTAGTACCTGTGGACCACGGGGAAGAAGAGAGATTTGCCCACTCTGTGCCCCACCCTTGATGAGTGCTTTACCTTGTGAAATCCATCACACTAATCATAATAGCTACCATTTACTGGATACCTCCTAGGTTCCAGGAACTGGAACAAGGTTTTACATACATTACTAGCTCTATTTTAAAATGGAAAGGATACAGGGGCTCAGAGTCCCTAGGGTCCCAGAGCTGGTAAGTAGCAGTCAGGACTCAAAGTCAGGTTTCTCTGACTCCAAAACCTCCTTTGTTTCTACTGGGCCAATTAATTCAAGAAAATAAAAAGAGTTAAGGAGGTTTGGGGGCCTTTGCTTCATGGCAGTGCAGGGCAAAACGAAGGGGAACTCCGTGGAGTGATGTAGGCTTGTCTGTATCTCAGATCCTTTGAGCCCTTTATAAAAACAAACCCTGGGAGGCGAATGTCTGATGATGTTGACCCTTCAGAGATGTAAGCCAAACAAAATGGTTTTTGCTGATATAGTCACTAAGCCTTTTATCTTAAAACTCTCTTGGAAAACCCGCCTACAACGCCGCTGAACAGTATCCAACCAATTTTCTTTCTTTTTTCTTTTTTTTTTTTTGGCAGATAAAGGACTGTTTGTGGACGCTTGTGCTGTTTCTATAGCTCAGGGTGTTTATATTTCAGTAGTTTCTCCCCTGCAGGTCCCACTTATTTTGGCATTTTGATTGTGGTTGAAAATTTTTGATTTTTTTCTATGGCAGGTTCATTTCTTTTCTAGGGGAAAGGTTCTTTTCCCTATGTTCTGCGTACCCCCAACCAGGGAAAAGGCAAATAGTTGCATTGTTTGATGAAGTCTTCCTTTGAAGGTTGCTCTGTGTGTGTTTAGCAAAAACCAGCAGGGGAAGAAGGGCTATCTCTTCTAACACTTTGTTAGAATTTCTCCATTATTCTACAATGGTGCAACAAGAACTTGGTTAGAGGACAGATTTGCTTTCAGAAACCTTGGCTCTTGACAATGTTAGAAGTCCCGAGACTGTTTTAGCTGGTAGGGACTGGAATGTTGAGTGTTAAGTAGGATCTTTGGTTGTACAGGTATCGGTGACATGACAGAAACAGATTTAAATCTTTTGAGTTTCCTTGAACAAACATAGAATGAAAATTTTTTTTATCGACTTTTAGAGAGAGAGAGAGGAAGGTAGAGAGAAAGAGAGAAACATCAATTTGTTGTTCCACTTATTTTATGCATTTATTGGTTGATCTTATATGCGTCCTGACCAGGGATTGAACCTGCAACCTTGGCGTATTGGAACAACACTCTAACCGACTGAGCTGCCTGGCCAGGGCTAAAATAGAATTGTTGATGCCTGAGAAATTATGCTTCTCAAAGGCCAGTTACAGATTTGTATAGTATTCGTGGATCTGTTCTTTTAGATTTTATGTATTTATTTCATAGCTCTCATTTTGAAAATTAGCCATTAGCAAATAATTTTGTCCAGGAAATTGAATAATGTATTCCAGGGTAAAAAAAGAGTATACAGTTATCTATAAACTTACTGCTACTAATAACCAAGCAAATGTGATACCTTTGGTAATTTTAAAACAGGCCCACTAAAATTATAAATAGCTGGAATTGATAAAATTCACTGGGTGGGTATTATTTAACTGGGTAGTGCAATAGCAGAGAATCTTTTTAAATGATAGAATTCTAGAATGGGAGGATGGTTTAATTTTATTCTTGGAGGACTTCTTACACCTATTGCCTCCTCAAACTTGAGTACTTAAATGTTACAGTTTAAGTAGAACAGAATTTCGTGGGTGATTGAGTACCAGCCTGTGGTCTTTCTGCCGGCCTTTAAGGGTCTAATGGGAACAAGAGCAGTTTCATTGAAATCTTGGGAAGCGTATGGGGTAGAATTTAAGCGTTAGCAAGGGTAGCCTTAAGGGTAGATTGCTCAGTAGCAACTGGAGGCCAGAAAAGTTAAACTGAGGCAGTTGCTGAGTCAGTCTGGGGGAAACCACAAGGTGACTCACAGTCCCCCTTTACCACCACAGCAGCCACTTTAGTCATGGGCGTCCTGTCTTCACTTATGGCTGTAGTGAGACCCTTCCAGCCTGGTTTTCTGACTTTCAGTAACCTCATGGGCCTTTTTCTTGAATGTGGCTACTGCTCCAGCAACATGTGCTCAGGGGCAGTTAAAGAACAAACTTTGCAAAGCAGGTGTGCTCTCTTGGGTTTGCAGGTTTCACAGTCTCATTCTACAGGACCCTCTGCATCTTTCTGGAGATAAGAGGCATAAACCTCTGTAATTCTTGCTTTTGCATCTGCATCTCATGAATAAGCAATCAGTTGAGCTTTAACACCAACACATTTTTTAGTTCACATGTGATGTAGTTAAATCCTGCCTTACATCTACCTCCTGCATTGTAGGTTTCTGGCTAGCTGTTTATTGATGTAAGACATCTAGAAACAGTTTCATGTGATAGATTTCAGAAATATCAACTTCTGTCCTACTTTTGGTAACCATGTGGAAATTTACCTGGCAAAGAATAATACACACACACACACACACACACACACTTATTCATTAATATCAAGTTTGGAGAAATAGCTGTTATAAAACCACTGTTTTGCAGGATGAAAATTAGTTGCTGACCTCATGTTCTAGGTATATGAACTCTTCAGAAGAACAAAGTATTGTAGGCAAAGTATCGCAGTGGGAAAGGGCATCTAATTAATAGTTGTCGAAAAGGTATTTCCTGAAAAAACTGGGGGTGACTCTAGGCAAGTCACTTGCTTTTTGGGGGCTTCGGCTTCTCTTGAAGATTCGAGCAAGTGTGTGGTGAGAGTGGGTCTTCAAAGCCCCATCAGATTCTTTCTATCTGCTAATATAAGATTTAATGTTTAAGGGCATGTAATAAGGCAAAAAATGCTCATGTTTGCACTGCTTCCAGAAACTCTCAGTTTGTGCAGTAAGAAAAGGGTCAGCTGGACTTTTCCTTCCTGCAAGAACGCTGGGAGCACGTGAGGCCGTGCCCTCCAGCTTCAGGGGTGAGCTTCCATCTAAGGAAGGCGTGCGACAAAGAAAAGGCAGTCACGGGAAGCAGTTCCTGAATTTTTTTGTTTTTGGCTTTGCTAAGTGGGGAAACAAAATCCTCAAGCTCCTCCTACCTTGTTTTTGGTGTGTCTTCCTTTCTCTTTTCTTTTTTATATTTCTTATTTCTCTTTGACATGCGAAGTTCAGAAGGGCCCGGTGTTTGGGCGAGAAGCGGGCAGGGGGCAGTGTGGTAGGTGCTGATGAGGGTATTCATTTCCCCTTTATACCAGCTTGCTGTGAGTCCATTCGTTTGCCCGTTGTCAGCATCACTGAGTCTGTCTGGCATTTCTGGTTTTGTTTAGAGAGAAGTTAAAAATTCACAGTCTCAGCCGTCACTTTGTGGCCCTTTTACAAAGAGCATATGGCCTGCCCTTGCATTGCACTGTCCCTAAGATGCTTCATCAGAACGGAGTTAGCCACCCCCACGACAGTCTGTCCCCTGACTCTGCTCTACTCTTCTTCGTTATTCCTGCGGTCCTCTGCCTTCCCAGCCTGCTGTTACTGGTCTGCGTTCCACTTCCTTGCTAGAATAGAAGTTCCTCGAGAGCAGGAACTTTGCTGCTTTTGTTCACTGCTGAATCACCAGTGTCTAGAACAGCACCTGACACTTAATAGGAACTCAGTGAATATTTGTCGTGGTGACTAGGAGCCCTGCAAGGTAAGGTTGCTGTTGTTGGTTGAATGAACAGGCAGTGAATATCTTACTCGCTAGTCAGCCTTCCTAGGGAATCACGTAATGATCAAACTTTATGCTCGGCAGTTCTTAGGTTGTCCCAGGTGTGATTGGACTTGTGGCATATGTTAATTGTTACAACAGAAGGCAAGGTTTTATTTTGGTGGGAGTGGGGGAGTCAGGCTATTGTTGTATAATTTACATACAGATATGTTTTTCTTCTTTAAGTGTGCGGTTTGATGGGTTTTGATAAATGTAAGTAGTGGTATGACTACTACCCTACCAAATCGTGACCTAGACTGTTTCTGTCACTCAGGATTCTTTTAGTCTGTCCTCTCCCCCACCCATAACCACGGGCCACCGCTGATCGGATTTCTGTCCTTGTTTCACCGTTGCAGAATGTGACATATGAGTGCAGTCAGACAGTATGTAGTTTTTTTAATCTGGCTTATTTCTCTCTGCATGAGGCTTTTGAAGTTTATCCTTTCTGTTGTATATATCAGTAATTTGTTCCTTTTTATTGCTGAGTAGTGTTCCGCTGTAATTTTTTCACTAGCTGATGGACATTTGGGTTGTTTTCAATTCGGGCTATTCTGTGTAGGACTTCTATAAAAATATTCATGTACTGTTATGTGAACATCTGCTGTCATTTCTTTCGGGTAAATACAGTAGTTTCCTTTCATCTGTGGTTTCATTTTTCCATGGTTTGTTACCTGCAGTCAACCGCAGTCCAAAAATATTAAATGGAAAATTCCATAACAAAACAATTCATAAGTTTTAAACTGTGTGCCATTCTGATTAGCGTGGCGAAATCTCGCACCACTGTGTTCTGTCCTGCCTGGCATGTGTGTTATCCCTTTGTCAGGCATATCCGCTTGTTCGTCACTTAGCCGTCTCGATGATCAGTTTGCCTGTCACCGTGTTGCCGTGCTTGGGTTCAAGTCACCCTTATTTTACTTCCTAGTGCCACATGCACATAACTTTTACTACAATGCATTGTTGTAATTGTCCTACTTTATTATTCTTGTTATTAATCTCTTACTATGCCTAATTTATAAATTCAACTTCATGACAGGTATGTATGTACGGGAAAGAACTTACACATAGGCTTCGGTACTCTGGTTTCAGGTGCCCACCTTGGACGATGAGGGGGCGCTCTTACACCTGGGACGGGGTGATTGGGCTGTGTCATCAGCCTGTGTGTAGCTACCGGACATCGCCAGTCTGTCCTGCGAAGTTGCCGTTCCAGTCTGCATTCCCACGAGCAGTGTGTGAGGGTGCCCGTTGCTTTACATTCTCTCTAACGTGTTAAAACTTCAAAAATGTTAGTAGTTCTAGTGGGTGTGTGGTGTGGTGTGGTAGTTCATTGGGGTTTTAACAAATTGAATTGATTTTTTAAAGTTACAACTAAACCTGGTTTTGCTTGGGTGTTCTCTTTTTAGCCGAAGTAAAATCTATAGGTCTATTGCAACAGCAATAAGCAGTGTAGCGAAGATTTTGGTGGTTTTTCTTTCTTTCTTTTTTAAAAATTTTATTTTTCAATTACAGTTTACATTCAATATTATTTTGAATGTAAATAGTATTAGTTTCAGGTGTTAGGCAATCATACTTTACAAAGTATTCCGCCCCCCTCCCTCCCGATATTTCCAGTGTCCCCCCGGTCCCAGACGTAGTTATCACAATATTATTGAGTACATTCCCTGTGTTTTACCTTACATTCATGACCACTTTGTAACTACCAATTTGTACTTCTTAATCCCTTCACATTTTTCACCCAGTCCCCCCAAGCCCCTCCCCTCTGGCAAACATCAGTCTGTTCTGTATTATTGTGAGTCTGTTTCAGTTTTGTTTGTTCGTTTATTTTGTTCTTTAGATTCCACATGTAAATGAAATCATATGGTATTTTTTTCCCTTTGAGTGTCTTATTTCACTGGCCATAATACCTTCTAGGTCCATCCATGCTGTCTCAAAGGATAAGATTTCATTGTTTTTTTGGACAAGCAATACTCTGCAACTAATGATGTTGAACATCTTTATTTATTTTAGGAGGTCATGTTTTAGCAGTCTTTTGTATTTTCTAGATGTGAATAACGTTAAAATACCAGTGGCATTTGAAATGAAAATTTCTTTAAAAAATTGGCCAAAGTTTGAACAGTCCCTCCTTCTAGGCCTACACTGTACAAAGGAGGCTAGGGTTTGGAAACTAACCATCTGTTGAATTTGGACAAGGGGTGATCCATCTGGGTGACTGATAACAAGACCTGGAAAGACTGCACACAGGACTTGAACATGAAGCTGGGCCAAAAGCGTATTTCATGGCTCCCCTGGCCTTGGGAGGGCCTGGTCCATGCTTAGCTACACCCGCCGATTGTGGGAAGCAGACCAAGATTCAATTAGAGTTTCCTGGATGCCCCAGGAGTCACCGGGGAAGCTCAGCAGTCCTCTGTGGCTGTCACGAGTGTGTGGTGGAAGCCTGTTGAACATAGGGCTCCCTCTCTGGGGACAATTTGTCTGAATTAGTTAGTTAATCAGGCTTGAGAAATTGGTTACCACAGGCCCAGAAATGCCACCACCCTTATATTCTATAACCCCATTTCTCGTGCCCATCTCTTTGTTAATTAATTAAGCAAACATTCCCGAAGTATTTATGACATGCCCAGTACTGTTTTTTTTTCATACCAGGGATAGGAATGGTCCCTGCCTGGACTCAGAATGTGGGAGGAGGGCAGCAAGGGGAGGCAGGCTGCCTGGGGAGCACCACGGAGGGGCTTCTAACCGAGGTGATGGCGCAGTGAGATGATGGGGGGGGGTGTGTGTGGATCCTGAGCAAGAGACAGCTAAATGGAGACCTAAGGTTGAGGAAGAGTTAGCCAGGCTGACAGGACAAGAGACGCATCAGGAAGTCCCAGTGACAGGAGAGAGTGTGGCCCATTCAGACCCTCTAAGTGGTTTTTCTGGAGATTGGGGAGAGGGGAGCCTGGAGTTCCCAGGGGCACTGGGTAAAGTACAGTGAGGGTTGGGCTTATCTTTGGGGGTAGTTTTAGGTGGGGAGTGGCCCAGCTAGATACCTGGTTTAGTCGAATAATGTTGGTTGCCCTGTGATAAATGGATGGAATGGGGCAAGAGTGGGAGACCGGTAAAGTGGCTGATGTGGGATGAGCGTGTCCTATCGACTGGCAATGACTGTGAAGTGGGACCCTTTCCAGCCAGTGACTGGAAATGTGCAGAAGGGCAGAAGTGAGTGTGTTACTCGCTTTGAAACATTGAGAAACCTAGTTCATAGTCCTGCCTTCTTTTTAGTTTTCGTTTGTTTGCTCACTCTTTTGGAAAACTGATGTAGAAATGTCCCTTTGGCTTCAGTGCCAAACCCTCCTCAGCACAGCCTGGCTCCCCCCAGTGATCACTGCGTTGTGAGGTGGGAGTTGGCAGTTACGTAGGTGGCCAGGGCCACGCCAAGGTGGGTGGGGGAACTGGGGCAAGAAGCCTGGCTGTTTGCACCCAGCAAAGCCAGAGCAAGCCTCCTCTTGCTGCTCTGGGCTCCTTCTTGCCAACCTTCGCTGTGTGTCTCCTGGCGGGTCCCTGGGGTCAGAACCTGCAGCTGGAGACCCAGAAATTCTAATTTTAGGAAAATACTCACCCTGAAATCTCCTCCTGATTTTTCTCACCTCATGGACCTTCTATAGAGGTATGTCTTTCCCTCGTCTGAGATTTTCCACTCAAATTTAGCAGAAGCAGTACTGTGCTCTGCTTTGGCCCCGGGGACTCCACCACTAGGCTATTCGTATTTTCCCTTTCTCCTCTGCCCTTCCTACCTTCCCAGACACCCACAGTGGATTTCCTAGAAATCCATGGGACATCACAGAACCATTTCTGGTTCAAAGGGTACTGGCAGAACTGAGAAAGGTAAGTTAGGAGAAAGGAACTAATTTCTTTGGCACTTTTAATGTCCCATGTACTGTGTTGGAAATGTATTTAAAGCTACTTATTTATTTCCCTGTTTCTGGAATGCAAGTCCTGTCCTAGACCACTTGAAAACGTTTTGGGATTCCCAAGACTGGCATTCGGGCCCTCCAGGCTCAGCGGCCAGTTACCCTGTAAACAGCAAAGTGCAAACTGACTTCGTGCTGGTTGAACTCTTCTTTGTTTTGGAGGGAGACCCTTTGTGGGTCTGTGTCTTTCTATAGGTTTGCTGAGTAAATATATCTAAAGTCTTGAGTACTTCAGAGGAATTCCTGATTTGTTAGATTGTCAAGGAATGAATCTGAGTACATAATGAATGAATGGGTCCTTCCTTCTCCCCAGATCCTGCAAATTCCCTCCATTGTCTTTTCCTCTCTAGTTTTTAATCCAGGTCCTTGTGGGGTGAGGGACAAAAGGGTAAGATCCTACTAAAGTTGACCTTTGCAGCAAGATCTGATTTGGACACATGGACTTTCAGTCTACTCCTTTCTTTTGTATCCACAAGTGGTCGCTGCATTTGCATTCTTAGCTCTTTTTGCTGTCTGTTCCTCACACGTAACGCCCCATTCCTACCTCTGCTCCGCTACAGACCACTGTGATTAACCGAGCCGTTTTAGAAGTAAAGCTGTTTTCTGGATTCTGCTGAGGGTTCATGACTACAAAGTGCCAGCAGGGCCTCGCTTTAACCTGTGTATCCCTCCCTTCTTCTTCCACTTTCCATTTTTCTGCCCCTCCCCCCAACCTTAACTTTAGTACGACTACTTGGGATTATTCCAGCATTAAATAAATACAGTTGTGGAGTGGGCAGTGAGGATACACAGAAATGTCGTATCCCCTGTTTACAAGAACTTCCCTGTCTCCTAGCATGGCAAAAAAGTCAGCCCTCCAAGGAGGCACCTGTGACACCTGACAAGAAGCAGCTGGCCCCTCTGTGCAGGTGCAGATGGAGCAAGGCCAGAGGGTACAGATGTCTGGACAGTGGGAGCTTGTCAGTTTTACAGGCGATGCTCCCCACCTGCCTCCGCTGACTTGTTTCTCCACGGGATGTTGTTTTCTTTCCACAGACGCACATCACTGGGGTTGTCCTCAACACCTGGGAGCCAGGTGTCATAGCATTTCCTTGGTGGTTATTCCCAGTCATCTAAGGCATGCAGTGGCTTTCCAGATTGGGAGACTGCTTTCTCAATGGTGCCGTTTATCATTTGAGCGACTCAACTTCGTGGCCAGATGAAAACGTGGTCTGCAGAGAATTTCAGGGACTAGCATACATGACTCCAGGACTGAGGCCAAATTTGTGAATGCTGCTGACATTTTATGTGAGGGGAGGCATTTTCTCAGAGAAGGGAGGCAGGTCTCCAGGATTCCAGTATACCACTTCCAAGCTCAGCGTTTTGACCGCTGCAGATTGCTCATTTAAATTTGTTTTTATAAGGGTATTTTTCATTCCCAAATGATCACAGCAGTGGAGCTAAAATGAATCCCTGTTAACTGGAGAAGGCTGAGGCCGGAAGTCCAGGAGTCATGACCTGTTGAGAAGTAGTCAGAATGCAGACCTGGGATTGAGGTCTCAGGTGAGGGGGCTGGAGCCACAGCCCTCACTGGCGTATGCCTGGCTTTGCAGCAATAACTGACAGCTCTCTCTCTCCCTGCTTTATCTTTCAGTTAATGACCAGCCACAGCGTCCCTGCTGTGAGCTCCGGCCACTGCCTCCACGGGTTGCGAGCCACACTCAGGTTCCTGTGGGCGCCAGGTGAGGTAACATGGCTTGCTGGCCTCAGCTGAGGCTGCTGCTGTGGAAGAACCTCACTTTCAGAAGAAGACAAACAGTAAGCTTGGGTTTCTTAGGGGTGGGGGTGGTTCTCCCATGCATTTCTTCATGGTTTTGAGTTGGGGATTGGAGGAGGGACGGAAGAAAATCTTGGTTTTCTCAAAGTGATTGAATGAATGTGGCTCTGGTGGCTCTATCACTTATCCCTGAAGGCAGGTTTGCCACCGGGCAGAAATGTTAGCTTTGGTTTGTGCTACTGCCCAGGCACGAGTTCTGACCTCCGGAATCTGGTGCAGATGCCCCTGACCATCCCACCGGCTCCTTTCCCTGCAGCCTCAGGGGCCATCTGGCTCTCCAAGAGCACCTGCTGGGCCCCTGTATGTCTGGGGCGTGGGAATGAAGTGAGCTAATGGCCCGGCTTTTAGAAAGACGGAATCTTTTAGTGTCATTGTGGGCTCCCTCAGCTTGGACTGCAAGCCTGGAGGGAAATAAGCCAGAGACTTGTTTTATGTCTGTGGAGGGTTCTAAACCATTCACTTCCTGAATGGCATGAGAATTATTGGAATAGCCCCGAGAAAATCATCTTTAATGCACAGGTGAATGGTCTTTTTCCACAGAGGGCAGTGGAGGCCATGGGGCACGGTGAACTCCCGGAAGCTCAGATGCCAGCTCTTTGCTTCTGTGTCTCTGAACTCTTAGAAATCACATCTAGTCTCCTGAGTTCAGCTGTACCTCTCTGTAGCTGGTTGCTAAATCTGTTTGCTGCCCTTCCTTTTTTCCTGAATTCGGAGCCTGCACCCCCCCTCGGCTGTCTTAATGAAGCTTAACCTGTCTGTAACTGAAAATGATCATTTTTTTTCTTAGACTCAAAGAGCTATAAGGGACCTTGGAGATATATTAATTTAGTGTTTCTCAAACTAAAATAATGTTTGGACCTTTTTTAAAAGAACAGAAATGTTAAAAGAACACAAATGTCCCTTTGCGTTCACTAAATTTCTTTTTATTATCACGTTACTTAACATATGCATATGTGAAACTAGACACAAACCTCTTCTTGTTATGCTATTATATAACCATATGATTCATAATACTTATAAATTTAATGCAAACAAAATTGCAAAATCAGTACAATTGAAATGCTTGTAGTAAGCCGGCTCACATTGTGTAGCTGAAACCAGATCCAGGCGTTACCACAAATATGGTAATAAGTGCTGAGGTGTCATCCTTTCGCGTTTGGACAGTCTGTGTTCTAAACATTTGGGTTTCCAACCATTTTTTCCATGACCTTCATGTGATACCATTTCACTTTCATTTGGACCGCCAATCTCATCATTCATAAATCACATCTGCGTCTGTTCCTTTCTCATTAGTCTGCTACAGTTGTGTTGGTGCCAACACAATCAAGCACAAATAGAAACTTAGGCTTTGAAATCTTGTGCCAAAACTTGTTATGAAGTAGGCATTTAGACAATCCAGGTATGTTTATTCTGATTTGTGTAGATGACTGTTGAAATGAAAACAGAATGGTTAAGATGCTCACAAGGAACTCATATAATCCATCAAGAACACATACACATGCGCGCGCACACACACACACACACACAGATTCCAGTGTGAGAGAGAGCGATTTTGTTCATCCCTTCGTGTTATTAGTGGGGGCCTGAATCCCAAGATCATCGATGAGAGAGTAGGAGCTAGAATCTGGGTATCTAACATATCCCACCTGTCTTAGTAATAATAATGGTAAAATATAAAACCTGATATTATATAAGGAAAGCAAGCACCTAGAATGAGTTTCCATGTGCTAGGCACTAAATAGTGTGGTATTAACTGGATTGATCTTTTTGTGACTCCGTGAAGTAGAGTCTTGTTATAGCTGGGGCGCGTAAGTAGTTTGAGGCCCACAGAAGCACATGTGGGGTTCAAATGCAGACCATCTGACTCTAGAGTCGGTATTCTAAACCACTATGTCAAATTGCTTTTCAGTGGTATCTTTTTTTTTTTTTAATCTTTCATCCCAAGATCTTGAAGTTTTCTGACTTCTTCACCTTTCCTCCTGCTTTCCATGGCTTTTCCCAGGTTCTGGAGTCCCAACTCCAAATTTATCTACCATCCTCATTTCTTAGCTACCATGTGGTCCAGGTCTCCTGCCCCTTGTCGTCCTGGTTGTAGCAGCCCATACAGTAGGAAACCATTCCTGCTGTGGTGTGTCCATTAGCCAATGAATAGTGGAAAGAATCATATCATCTTGGTGATCATAGGAGACCTCAAGGGCAGTCCAGTCAACAGCCTCTCATTTTAGAAATAAGAATACTGAGGCACAAAGCTGGGAAGGAATTTCCCTAGGGTCAACCAAGGAATCGGTCCTGGACCAGGTTGTGGGGGTTGGGCAATTCTGGTTGGGCCAATCTCCACTGTTCTTGAGCCTGTTGCTTCTTGCTCATTATAGCTCACAGGTTTGTAAAGAGTTGGTTGGAGAGACAGGCAGGCTTGGCCAAAGGCAATTTGTTGTCTTCTGGCAGAGTTCCTGTTGAAGGAGGAAGTAGGGACACAACTTCCTGACACCAAAGGGCTTTTCTAGATGATATGTCAACTGCCTGCTAGCTTGTCCTGGTGACCTCCCTTCCTGATTTCTAAAGGAAACATATTTTGCTGAACGAGAAAGAAAGGTGGTTTATTTCAGGTTGCCGGGGCCTAGGTTTGTCAGAGTTGGAAAGATCTGGCCTGCCCCCTTACAGAACTGTTGTTTGGGGTAGGGGACAGGGGTCCAGAGTGGATCATTCATGGAAGTAGCACCAGAATGAATTTCATGGTGGCCCTACAGGCACAGGCCCTTCTTAGCAAGCTTTGCTTTGTCTACTAGAAAGGTTTTATGTCTCTGGACCCTAGGTTCTTACTAGTAGCAGCTTCCCAATGCACCTGGCGTGGGTTTCTGGATTGTGTTGTTTAACAGTGGAGCCTGTTAAGGGTTTTGGTGCCACTTTGTTAGTTCACATAGTCAGAACCAGTGAATGTACAGAAAATCATTGCTCGTTTCCCTTCTTCTGAGATCCTGGAGTGTATACGTGGCCCCAGAACCTGGCATCTGGGATATGCTAAATAAGTATTTGCTGAATGAGTGGTAAATGTGTTAAATGAGCCATTAGTTCGTAGGTGTCACGGAGGCTCCCTGGTTCTAGGGGCCTCGTGTGCTGCCGCCAGGAAGAACAGAAAGAATATGTAAAGCGGGGGCCTACCGGTACTCCCCAGAGCAACCCCGTTGAAAGGTGACTGTTTTCCCTTTTGTTCTGTGTCCTTGTTTGCGGGTGAAATCTGGAGACCTCTCTCTGGTACCCCCACTGTGCAGGCTCATGGGGACCATCAGCCGGGGTTAACTTTCTGTTCTTCTTGTTGGGCAAAGAATTCATTGAAACCGAGTTGCGAAAGTTGGGTGCAAAGCTCGGTTTGGGTCCAAAGTAACAGTTAACTAGTGTGGGTGGCAGTCATTTAGCACAAACAGGGCAGGAAGGGCGAGGGGCTTCAGAGTTTTAGGATCTTCATCTGGTTTTAGGATGAGTCAGAGACCAAGGTCCCTGTGGAGCAGATGGGACAGAGTGTGGCTATATCACTTGTTTTTTCCTTTGCTGTTAAATATTTTCTCAATTAGATCTGACTAGCCATAAGGCTGGGAAAATAAATAACTCTAATTTTTTGCATAAATTAGAGTATTGGTTCTTGGGCATTATTTAATGACAGGAATAAGCTGTCAATAATTAAAACTCTTTAAGAGCCATTATAAGATTTTACAGAATAGATGAAAACTTCCCTCTCCCGCCCCATTCCCATTTTCCCCTGACACGCTTCTTCCTTGGTCTTAGTCCTGGGCGTGGCAGTGGTGGTTCAAATCCGGATAGTAATTCTGATTATTATCTAATTCTAATTCACTTCTAAATGCAGGTCGGCCACCATATGCCATCGGGTTTGGGGAAATATACGTCTCCCAGGTTTCAGTTTCTTCTTCTGCAGACTGAAGAACATTAGAACAAGTAGCCATGTATTGTTTCATTTGGGTAGATATTGACTGAGCATCACTGACTGTAGGGCAGTCCTCTGAGTACATAGTGGTGAACCAGGTAGACGTGATTCCCACCCTTATAGGACTTGCAGTTCAGCGAGAGAAGCAGATGTGAACTGTGTTATCACGCAAGTAAAAATAATAACACATTGGGATGTGTCATGAAGGAAAACAACCCAGACACGCTGTGGTACTGTGTTAGGTACTAGCAGGCTGTGGATGGGGACTTAATGTAGAATGGAAGGTCCTGAGATTCAAGCCGTGAACCCTGAAGTCCCAGCATTGGTTAGCCAGGGGAACGTCAGGAGCCCAGAGATCAAGGGCACTGCATTCCAGGCAGGGCCAGATCATGCCAGGGCTTTGCGTGTGGAAAAGGGCAGTTGCGTTTTCTTTTATGTGCAGAAGGAGCCCCCGGGGGTCAGGTTATGTGTGGTCCTTGGCGCTGAGAGGACTTGAATGAGGATGGCCTAAGGAGACAACTGAACTCATTATCTTCCTGGGTTTCATTTAATGCTGTTTCCTTCTTTCACTTAACATTATTTGGTGTGTCTGTTTCCATATTTCCAAATAATTGTCGTATTCATAATGATGATTCTTGGCATATAGGCTGCATTTTGTAGTTTTGAGAGGATTTTTATATCCATTATCTTGATTTTCACGGCAATCCTGAGAGGTGTGCGCTGCCGTTCCTGTTCACAGTGAAGAGAATATTATAGGTCCGTGAGATAGTTAGGTTAGAAGAAGTGCTGAATCTTTTGGTCCCAAATTTACTCTGGGCTGATTCCATTGACATTACTGGTAGCTTTATAGTAATCCATCAATATAGTTTTTATTTTATAAGTTCGTACTCTGTTGCCAGCATTTAGATTGTTTCCGGTGTTTGCTGTTATAAATAAATTACTCTAAAGATTTCATACATCTAGCCCTTTCATCCTTTTGTATTACTTCCTTAAGCCAAAGTCTCAGGAGTACTATTACTAGGTCAAAGGGAAATGGCCTTTGAAGTCTGTGATCAGAGGTCCTTCCAAAGGATTAAACTAATTTAAAAAGCTACCATCAATGCATGATTATGTAGTTTTAGGAGGAGGGCAGGTCTGGTTTTAAAAATTGTTTTTCTCCCTAGCATTTCTCTGGTCTGAGCTTAAAAATCTCACTTCAATTTATGCAGATCTAATTGAAGTGTATAGTTTCAGGGATGGGCCTAAAACTGATTTTTCTTTCATTCATGTCATGTCATTCCAGCAGCTTTTATTAAACAGTGATTCCTTTTCTAGTTATTTCGGGGACATTTATCAAAATCTTATGTCTTTAGGGAGCTGTTCGGGGGTTATTTATTTGTTCACTTGCTATGTATTTTTATTTTGATGCTGATACAGCACAGAATGTGCTATTACTTTGAACATTGTGAGATCTGGGGTAACTCATTGTCCCGGTTTTACTCTCCATTGACAGTATGGATGGACCTGGACAACATTATGCTAAGTGAAATAAGCCAGTCATAAAAAGACAAATACCATATGATTTCACTCATGTGGAATCTAATGAACAAACTGAACTAACAAATGAAGTAGAGACAGACTCATAGATAGAGAGCAGGCTGACAGCTAAGGGGAGGGTGTGTAGGGGGGAAGAGATTGAGCAAAAATGAAAAAGGAGTCATGGGCATGTAAACGGTGGTGTCTGCGGGGGGTGGGGTATAAGGGAACTAAATGGTAATTGGAAAAAATACAATAAAAAAAAAGTAAAAAAAAAAAAAAGACCACACTTCCTTTTTTGTCTCTCAGAATATTCTTTGATAGTTTCATCTGTTTCTTTTTCCTATTGAATCTTATTACCTTGTCAAGGCCCAAAAAGTATCCTATCACTATTTTAATGCCCCAGGGCCATTTGGTAATGTTGGGAGGTATCTTTTGGTCGTCACTATCCTGGGAAACAGTGGTTGGTGTGGCTGGTATCTAGTGGGCAGGGATCAGGGATGCGGCAAACATTCTACAGTTTGTAGGAGAGTCCCCGGCAACAGTTACCTGGCCCAAAGCCTCAGTCGTGCTGCTGGTGAGGAACCCCGCGTGCTTAGATCATCCCTTGCGATAGCTGAGGGGGGAGGAGACAGCCGGTCCGAAGCAGCTCAGTGTAGCCGTTCAGAAGAATCAGAAGGCTCCCGAGGTTCTGACTTTGGTGAGAAACACCTTTTGAAAACAGTGTTCCTCTCTCCATGTCTCCATCCTTCTGGAGGAGAGATGGGGAGGTGGGTGGGTAGGTACCAAAATAAGATTCAGAAGAGTTTTCTATAGGGGCTTATGAGGGTAAAGCATCAATTTTATTTCCAAACTCTTTATGAGGGCCCCTGTGAAGGAAAAGTGCTAAGTTTAGGGATGGGGGAGAAATCTTATTTGGATAGTGAGTGGAGCCGGAATGGCAGGCCTGGCAGTAGTCAAGTTAGGTTCCTACAGGAAGGCTGGGAGGACGAGAAATGCTAGATCATCCCCCTGAATTTGGAAGGTGAATTTTGTGTTCAGTGACAGAAGTCCCTTTAGAGGTACAGGGTAAAAGGGCATGGATTAAATTTTGTCTCTCAAGAGTTTTTTGGTTTTGGGAGTGTGAGCTTCGGAAGCAGTCTCTTCATTCACTCATACATGTCAGCGACTCAGGTTAGCAAGGGCTTTGCAAGAGCAATAACCTAGATACTCTGGTAATAGTGCGCGGGGTGTAAGGAAGTTTGAGTGCACAGTGGCTAAGAGCAGGGACCCTTGAGTCTGACCAGCTTTGAATCCTGGCTCTGCCATTTACCAACCATAACTTTGGGCAATTTATTAACTCTTTAAGCCGCAGTTTTCTCATCTGTAAAATGAATAAAATAATAGTAAGACTCATTTAGGTGTTAGCCATTATTATTATGATGATTCTTTTTCTTATCTCTTTTCCTGATCTGCTTCTGCCCACTCACTTCAGAGGCTGAAAATGGTTTGTATGATTTTCCTTGTTCCCTTTGCCGTCAGTGCCATGGGGGAAATGCATTCACGTTTTTTTGTCAACCGTCATATTTTGAGCATCTCTTGCCCTACAAGGTCCTGGATCTGGGGGCTGCAGAGGTGGCCAGGACCACAAGGTTTGATTCATTGGGTCAGATCAGTGCTTAGGAGGGCTAGTGAGTGGCAGACTACATGGCCATCTTAAAAGTTGTAAATCCCAAACTTCGTTCTGTCAGAAACTGGAGAGCATTGTGCTAAGTGAAATAAGCCAGGTGGTGAAAGACAAATACCATAAGATCTCACCTATAATAGGAACCTAATGAACAAAACAGACAAATGAGCAAAATCGACCCAGAAGCATGGAAGCATGGAACCAGACTGACCTGGATGACCAGAGAGGGGTGGGGAGGGGGGTGAGGGAGGAAAGAAGGGGAAGGGTCTAGTGATAGAACAAGTATGAATGACAGATGACCCAAGGACGTGGACAACAGGGTGGAGATTGAATGTGGTGGAGGAGGACGGGGAGGTGAAACAGGGAGAGCAACAATGGGGGAGGGCAAGGGGGGAATCGGAACAAGTGTAATAGAACAACAATAAACAAAACAAAAAAATAAAAAAATAAAAGTGAAAAAAAAGAATGCAAAAGGACACATTTAGGGGTCAGTAGATCTGAGTCCCGTTGCTGGTGGGCTCTCTTACCAGGCTGTAGCTCATAACCTCTTAGACCCTTAGTTTCTTCACTTCTGAAATGGTAAGGATACATATATAAAAACTTATAGTCACAGCTCAGTACTGGCTGTGACTCTAACAATATATGGGCCATGACTTCATTTTACCAGTGTGGGGCACGCTGCTGTGTTTGACCGTGCCACCTAGTACAGTCATTTCCCACCTGGACCTTGTACTGCGTCAGTAGAATTTTATGTGGCTTCTGGGGTTGAAAGGAACTGGCCACTAATCTCAGCCCTGCCACTGACTAGCTCTATGATCACCTGTCCTCAAAGCTTTGGCCTTGACACATATGAGACAATAATGGTTCCCATATCACAGGGCTGTCCTAAGGATTTAATGAAATAATCCATTTGTAATGTGCCTACTATGTATTGGACTTGAAATGAATGATAGCTACTCTTTATCCTAAAAGTACAAATTGTAGCTTCAGAGCTTCACGGTTGATGATGATCTTACTCATACTCTTCATTTAATTGTTTTTCTGAGTGTATTATTCTTTTCTGAATTCATCACAGTTATGGCATTTTTTAAAAGGTTTTATTTATTTATTTTTGGAGAGAGGGGAAGGGAAAGGGAGAGAGAGGGAGAGAAACTCAGTGTATGGTTGCCTCTTGCACATACCCTAGTGAGGACCTGGCCCACAACCCAGGCATGTGCCCTGACTAGGAATCGAACCAGTGACCCTTTGGTTTGCAGGCCCATGCTCAATCCACTGAGCTACACCAGCCAGGGCACTTATGGCATTTTAAATAAGTTTTATTCCTGTCTGTTAATATTTGTGACCATATTTAGCTGTAAGCTGGGAATGGAAACAATTTTGTGTTGTTTTTTTTCCACTTAATATTATATGGTTAATAGTGTCTGTGTTTCATAGACATTGTTGTGGCGACTGCATTCTACATTGTTGAGTAGATGTGTGATAATATAATCACTTCCCTATTGCTGTGTAACTGTTTCCAGTATTTTTCAATCACAGTGTTTCAAAGAACAAATAATTTCGTATGTGTAGCTTTCGATATTTTGAATTTACTTCTGTAGGATATATTCCCAGTGATACTACTTGGTCAAAGGGGATGAACATGTCTTTTGCTATATTATGGCCAAATTGCTTTCCCAAAGGGCTGAAATGATTGGTGTTTCCACCTTCATTATTTTATACACTTCAGCTCATTCTCTTACTCAACGAGCATTTTTGAAGCCCTCATAGTGTGGTAGGCTGAGTGAGAAGAAAGGGACGCAGGGGAGGAGGTCCCGTATTAATAGGGCCCCTGCCGGCCAACTGCTGATGAAGGCAGAGAGTGCCTGGGGAACTCCTCTGGGGAGGGACTTCCACTCGGCGGGTAGAAGAGGCCAATGCCATTGGAAAGCCTGGAGATTTCAGTGCGTGTTCCGCCTCTTTGGGATTATTTATAGAAATACTGAGCAAGCCCAGTCCCGTCTTTGGTCTTAGAGAACCCAGTGATAGTGTGCCTTCTTTCAGAGAGAGATGTATTTGTCTTTTGTTTTTCCAGGCGTGTTATCTATAGTAAACCATTCTTTGTAGTTATATGGCAACCGTAGTTTTTTGTTCTATTTTTGGAAAATTTAGGAAGCACAGGACAGTATTTAAAAAACCACTTGTTTTCTTATCACCTCAGGACATCCACTGTTATCATCCATATATTTCCTTCCAAAAAGAGGGTTTTTTTAAAAAGAGGTTAATGTGGAACCATATCAAAGGCATTTGAAAATTAAAAATTGACTGTTTAAAATTCTAAAAACCCAACAACAAATAATAAAAAAAACCCCTCAAAACAATCTGAAGTACCAGCAATAGCAGAGAGGTTAACTTAATTGCGATCCCTTCCCAGTGTGGAGTATTAAGTGGTCATTAAAATCCATATTTTAAGAGAATATTTATATCATGGAAAACACTCCCAGTGTGATACTAAATGAAAAAGCAAAATTCAAAGCTATATATGATTTATAATCTCAATTTTGTAGAGAAAAAATATTTATGTATGCATAGAATAAAAGACAAAAATATTAACAGAACTATTGTTAGCTCATTTTCCTAGGGATTTTCTTTATGAAGAAGGATTAGGGGTGATTTGTATCTATTTTTTTAATTTCAGTTTTTCTACAAAAAATATATATGGACTTCTGGATCAAGAAAGAAATTCTGTTAAAAGAAAAGGGGGGATTTCATATCAGTGTTCTCTCGGCTGTATGGCTCTGAAGCCACAGTTGTGATTTCTTGACCATGAGGCCCCGCACCTCTTTTGGGCTCTTCAGTGTTCGTCCTCATGAGCACACTGGAGTCCAGAAACGACAGGACAAGGAGATGAGAGACTTCAGGCAGTGTAACTACAGATGGCCCACGACTTAACGATAGTTTGTCTGACAATTTTTTGACTTTAATTTTGAATTTTGATCTTTTTCTGGGCTAGCAATATGCTCTCCGGTGCTCACTTGTGCTGGTGGATGGGCAGCAGCCTCGAGCTGCAGCGCCCAGTCCGGCACGCGATCACGAGGGGCAGCAGTCCCTACTCCACAGCGTGTTCGTGGTGGGAGATGATTTTGTACAACGATAGGCTGACCTAAGTGTTCTGAGGATGTTTCAGGTCGGCTAGGCCAGGCTATGATGTTCAGTAGGTTTGGTGTATTAAATGCATTTTCGATTTACGTATTTTCAACTTACAGTGGATTTGGAAGTTGACATAACTCCATCGTAAGTAGATGAGCATCTGTAGTTGTCTGAACACCTCTGGTTCAATTAAATTATGTCGAATGATTTCCACCCTGCCCCTGTGATTATTCCTCCCTTGGTAAGTCACTGAGGCAGGGTTTTCCTTTAGAGAAACCTCATTGCTTTAACCAGTGGATTGTGCTTACTTACAAGCTAAATGATTTTCTAACCAACCAGAGGGTGACCAGGCCTTGCTGGGCGGAGGAGGACTCGCATTCTTCCCAGCAATTCCCAGTCCTGGTTGTGCGGAGGTCAGAACTCTGCGTGAATTTCCATCGCTCTTTGGAGCCCTCTTCTCAGCCCCTCAGGGGCAACTGCGTGTGCATTTGGGGGAGCCAGGCTGGTGTGTATTTAGCACAGCAGGGCCCGGTTGCCCTGGCCCTCCTCTCTCAATAAATGGTCATTACATACCTGAAACTGTGCCACGGCTGGGGATGCAGAGATGACTGGGGCCCGGTGCTTGCCCTCAGGGTGCTCATTGTGCAGTGAGGAAGCCAGGGGTAGACACAGATGATTTCAAGGGCTTGGCCACTGTGGGAGCACAGGAGAAGGGCTTCTAGCTCAGCCTGAGATTTTAGTAAAGGAAGTTATGCCTGGTTGAGTCTTAAGAATGAGCAGAAATGAGCCAGATGGGGCAGGATGGGAAGGATCGTCTCTTTCTTAAGGGAAACACAGAGATATGGAAGAGTAAGCTACGAGGTGAGACTTGTAACAGGAAAGTGTTAGGAGAGCTTAGAGAGCAGTGGGAGGGGCTGGAGAGGTTGATCAGTTGTCCCCAAAGTTCAGTAACATCAGGCACCCACGCTTCTGCTGAAATTCACCTCGCTCTGTCTCATTTCCCATTCAGTGTCAGTTGTTGCTGGAAGTGGCCTGGCCTCTCTTCATCTTCCTGATCCTGATCTCCGTTCGGCTGAGCTACCCACCGTATGAACAGCACGAATGTGAGTATCTGAGCATCCTGCCTGAGACTCACCACAGGCACGAGTCACATCCAGGCAGTGGGCATGGGCTACACTTGACCTTTCCCAAGATGCTCCTTTAGGAAACACGGTAAAATGGTTGGGAACAGAAAAGATAGGCTTCCAATTTTTTGATAAAGCATGACCTCAGAAAACTACTTTCAGTCCTCATGAATGGTTATAATAGTAACTGTAATAATAGCGAATGTCTGTTTCATACATTATAAATCATACATGTAAAGTAACCTTACAGATAGGTCAGAAGGTGGCGATGAAAAGACGCCCCTCGGGCAGTCCCTTCCCGCCACTGTCGTCCGGTTCCTGCCAGTCTCTTTCATGTGCACAGTGTCTTGGTTACACAGGTGCCAATCCTGGAACACATAATTTTGAGCAGCATTTGTGTAGAAGTTCTCAGACTGACTGCTATTATTTGATTGGATTCTTATAACAATCTTACATATCAGACTTTATTATCATCATCTCCTTTTTAAGTATCCCGAGGCTCAGAGAAGGGCAGGGACTTGCACAAGGTCATACACTGTAAGTGGTGACGGAGATGAAGTCAAGCCGGGACCCTCTGACTCCCAATCCTGTGTTTTGATGGCAGCCTTTACAATGACTATGGAACATAGCGCTGTGGCCAAGAACGCACTCTCGAGATGTCAGGTTACTTGGGTTTGAATCCTGGCTTCAGCCTTTACTAGGGATATCACTCTGGGTGAGTGACTTAGTTTCATGGTATCTCATCTCTATGATAAAACCTATGTTCTATGGCTGTCATTATCCCACAGTCACATCTTCCTCTGCTGGCTCGGCTCACTGGAAGGATTAACACTGCAGAAATGTCCCAGTCTAAATGATCAATATCCACGTAGGAGGTTTAGCCGGAACCTCTGTTCTATTGCCCCTGCCACTCTCCCCACCGTTAACCAGCTCCACCCACACCCTGCCAGCCTCATCAACTTGCAGGATACTATTCTTCAGGAGAGGGATGGCTCCAGGGTCACCTTTTGATTCTGTTCTTGGTCTCTTCACCAGCCCACAGAGGCAGTTCTTTACCTACTAATTTGCTAGTATACGTTATATTCAGAAAAGGGCAAAAGTAGGTTTACAGTTTTGAGCATGCAAAACACAGAGCTTATTCTTGTATTATTTATTAATATTGTGACTGTAAACCTACTTTTGTCCACCCCTCTATATTCAAGTTTTTAAAAACCTCACAAAACCTCCAGGACATTCTACCAGAACGGATTTTCAGATTTTACCGAAAAGGAAAAGAATATAAAGTGAAATACACTCTCAATTTGTGGGCCCAGGAGATAATTCTGCCTTCCCTTTTGGAACCCAAAAGACGAGTGAGCAAATACATGTTTGATTTTATTTAAGAACTCACCTAAGCCCCACTGATGCGCATGTTTCAGGGAAAACTCAGTTTTTCATCTGCTCAGCTATTCTCTCTCTGGAATAATCACAGGTAGGCAATGTGGCGTAGTCGAAACTGGCAGACAAATTGTTGGATCAGACAAATTGGGGTTTCCTGGTGTCCTGTCTCTGACACTTGCCGAGGCTGTTATCTCAAACAGGTTCTTGAATTTTAACCCATAGTGCTCTGAATCTAGACCATAGATTCTTAGAAATGTGGAATTGCTATACCTGTAGAAGGCGGATGAGACTTCTGCCTTCCACCTGTGCACGTCCTGCAACCTCGCCTCCTGCTCTCGCCACCTCTAGGGACCTAGCTCCGGCTGAATCGCTAAGGTAGATCTTGCAGAGGGATCTTGTCTGAATTAAGGAATTAAGGAATGGTGTATAATTCGTCCCCATCATCTTTCCCAGCTTGACCAGAGCCATCAAGGTCCCCATTACTTTCCTGGCTCCTGGGGTTCCATGATGTTATTTGATTGTCATCCTGTGCACCCATGCACGTCCTTTTCTTGCTTTTGCTTGCAGATAAGGTGGGCACAACACACAGGGAAGGGTCCTTGCCTCACGCACCAGGTATAGCCCTGAAATACCTGCACCTGCTGTTGTCCTGTGCTGCCTGGCCCACCGCCACCACCCTGTCCTCAGTGCTGGAATCTCTGGGAGATTAAAGGGGAGACTCCCGTGGTCCTTCGGGGACTTGGTTGGGTTACATAAATCTTCCCTGTATGAAGAGCAGCTGACTTAGGCAAGGGACCTTGTTTGGTTTTCCTTGAACTATAAACAGGGAGATAAGGAGGTTAACTGAGTAAATGTTAAACAGGCCAGAGTCCCTGCAGAGTGGCCACGGTGATCAGATCTTGTTGCATCCTTGCTTTGGATGTTGCCTCTCTGCTTGGAATATGGATAGAAGAAAAAGATCGGTAGAAGAAAAAGACGGATTCAAGTGCTGCAATACTGAAATGCCATGTAGCAAGTCCCGGGTCTGGGTTAAGTTGTGGGGCGACTCTGTTAGCATATTTGCATGCAAATAGTAAGATGAGTACAACAGGGTTCCTGCTTTGCAGGAAGGTGCAGCTGTGAGACTTGGAGTATCCCTGGCCAGACAGGAACAGAGTGAGTGCTGTCGTAGGCCCCCACCACGGTGCCTCCGTGACCCTAACAGGCCCATTCTTTGAGCCTTTCTACTCTGCTAGGCACTCTGCGTCATGCTTTGCCTGTCAGAGCTCATGAAATACTCCCAGCAGCTCTTTGAAGCAGATTGTATTTTTATTACCATTTTACAGATGAGGAAACTGAGAATTACAGGTTCTGTGACTTGGCCAAATGAGTCCCAGTTGGTCTGACCCCAGAGCCCGTGGAGCTCCACAGCTCTTTGCCACCCAGAAAGCCATGGTTCTCAGTGGTTGTTACCTCTCTGGGGTCACAGACAGCCCGGAGAACATGATGAAAGCTGCAGCCATGGCCTTCCTGTGCAAAGGGATTCCCGTGTGCACGGTTCTCAAGCTGAGAGCTCCTGTTCCCTGGCACATGGCACATTAGTCTCGGTATCCTCAGAAGCAGCACCCAAGGCAGACTGCCACACACAAACTGTGCCTTCGACACCTTGGACTAGCCAGACACATCCAGTCGTGCTCTTTGTCAGAAGCTCCTCCATAATGAAGGCACAGGAGAGTGAGCAGGTGCCCTGTTGAATGGGGCTCACGGTTTCAATGAGTGACACAACAGTGACAACAAATGCAGCTTTGTAGGGGACATCTGGCCCCGCGTTAGCATGTTCATCGGGTGCCTTTGAGGAGCTTGTGAGCTGGCAGAGGAGGTGACACTAACGTAGGTTTGGCCTGCAGAGGACAGTACAGAGGGGACTGAGGAGGGCTCAGGTATGAAGGGAGGCACTGGTAGGGGAGAAGGAGATGGATTTGGATCATGGAAAAGTGGGTTCTACCCCCAGTCCTGCCCACTGATTCCTGAGTGTTCTCCACTGGTCACAGTTTCTTGCCATAGTTTGCTCCTAGAGAATGAAGGCATTTCATTGGCTTAGGTCATCCTCCGGGTCCCTCTGTGTCTCTGAAAAGTGAGGCAGGCCATGGAAGACGAACTGTACACTAGGTCCTTTCTGTGATTGGCCTAGTCCACCCCTCTCACCTCTTCTCCACGGTTTGTGCCAGGGGTCCCATTGTACAGATGACGTCAAGTAAATTAAGAATCGCTATCTGGTGCCAAGTCTCCAGCTCAGGTCGGAGTAGTCGGAGGTGGCAGGTCTCTGCCACACAGGGAATGGGACAGGCGGAGTTGGGCTGGAGAGTGTATGGAACCCGTAGAGATGAAGATCAAGTCCCAAAACTGCTTCCAAGAACTAATGTTTCTGCTGTGTTGTTCTTCTCCTTGATGTCAACAGGCCACTTTCCAAACAAAGCCATGCCCTCTGCAGGAACACTCCCCTGGATTCAGGGGATTATCTGCAATGCCAACAACCCATGCTTCCGTTACCCGACCCCCGGTGAGGCTCCCGGCGTTGTTGGAAACTTTAACAAATCCATGTAAGTACCAGATCAGGTTTTCTTTCCCCTCTTGGCCAGTTAATTCTTTTCCTCCCCATCTCAGCCTCTGGAGAATTTTGCATGGTTGGATTGGAGTGAAGTTGCTTTTGGAAAGGTTTGTGTATGAAGTCTGCAGAAAGAAGGCAGGGAGAATTGCTGTCAGATTTAAGACCTTCCTTTCGTATATTTTGGGAGTAATGGTGTACAGCTAAAAGCCACATGGCTGGGGAGAGGGGGTGGGGCATTCCTCCAAAGACTGGCGGATGAGTTGGGAAGGGAGGACAAGGAGTGTGCTGGCCTCCCCGGGAGACATCTGCCCCGTCAGCTCACTCATGCAGCGAACAGTCACTGTGCATGCGAACTGCCTGGCCTGGGGGCCGGGGGAGGGGTGGGTAACAAGTTGTGCACATGCAGGGGCCTGCCTTCCAGGAGCTCACAGCCAAGGCTCCCTCTGTTCTCAGATCAGCTCTCTTGCTCGGTGGGGGCCTCTTGCCCTGCAGCGTCCCACTGTCTGGTCTCTCTCTTCCCTGGTGTGAGCTTCCTGAGGGTCGGGATGCCACTTCCTTCGCTCTTGTATTCCTGGCTCCCGACTTCAACACCAGATACAAGTATGGGCTTAATAAGTGTTGGCCGAATGCGCCGTTCAAGATTCTTGGAATGCACAGAACCATGGTATGAGCTAGAATGGAACATATCAAGACAGTTCTTTTTTTTTTTAAATAAAAGATTTGATTATTTTTAGCGAGAGTCAGGAAGGAAGGGAGAAAGAGAGGGAGGGAAACATCAACGTGTGGGAGAAACATGGATCGGTTGGTTGCCTCTCACATGCCCCCACCTGCGGGGCCTGGCCAGCAACCCAAGCACGTTTCCTGAATGGGAATTGACCAGCGCCCTTTCAGTTTGTAGGGCGATGCCCAGTCCACTGAGTTGCACCAGTCAGGGCTCAGGACAATTCTGAGGGAGCTGCAGCTAGGGCAGGCGTGGCCACATTACATGGATCTTCGAGATGAAAATAATCCAGGTTGGATCCATCTTAAACATATCCCAAATTTTTGCTTTTATTCTGAATTTAAAAGAAATTAAAATATTTTTGTGGACCCAAGAGTGTCCTGAGCCCTAGGTACTGTGCCCACAGTGTCTCATGGATAAGTTGGCCCTGGGGGAGTGTGTGTGAGGGAGGGCTTCCTGGGGAGGAGGCACGTGGGCTGGGCCTTGAAGGAGGTGGTAGGGTCTGGTGGACACATGGGAAAGAGCGTTTGGGGCAGGGATGGTGAGTGGTGATTTAGGAGCGTAGGGTGTCAGTGAAGCGGGGCACGGGGAGCAGCTGGTGTGGAGGACCAGGCAGCCGCCAGGCTGAGCGTGTATACCAGGCAGGTACTTTCTTTGTGTGGGAGAAGCAGCTGGCCTAACTAGAGCTTTTGTGCTTTTCCTGTCCTCCCTGCAGTGTGTCTCGCCTGTTCTCAGATGCTCAGCGGCTTCTTTTATATAGCCAGAAAGACACCAGCATGAAGGACATACACGGTGTTCTGAGAACATTACAGAAGATCGAGAGTAACAGCTCAGGTAAGCAAAAGCCTTGCTGTGTATCGGTTTGTGATTAGAAATTGACCTGTACTATCAAGAGAGCAACTCAGGCGGCCTGGTGCTTGTCCCTTTTAGCTCTTCCCTACTGACCTTCCCTCTGAGGCTGGGCTGTAAGACCTTTCTGCAGGAGGCGTTTGAGAAGAAGCTGGGAAGACAATGAGTGCGCTGGCCTCCTTTGGGGTGACAGGGGAAAACCCCCACAGAAGAATGTCACAGGCCCGGGGTTGGGACAGTTAGGGGTATCCAGGTTGCTTCCAACTTCTTTCCTTTGGCGTTGGCCATATAGTTGCAGTGAATGAGCAGATTTATACACAGGGATACTTCTGTGCATAGAAGAGCAATAAAGTTGCAATTCGATATGGATAAGTGACAGTAAACATTTCTTTCTAAAAGGAAGATACAATTCATCTTCCTCCTAGACATTTGATTTAGTCTGATGGACAGTTGAACTCTGATCTTTAAAAAGTGAACTCTTGATCTCTAATCTGATGAGTGCCAGGAATGCCGTTAAGGAAGTGTCTGGGGAGTAGGCAGTTTGCTGACCGAGGCACTTGCTGAAGAAGCCAAGGAGCGGCCCTCCCATGCAGTGGCCTCCCAGGGGCCAGGGGCGTGGGAATGGTCCCCTGGGCGCAGACAATGATGCTGTGCATGGTCTGTAGAGAATTTAAAAGCAATAATGAAGCCCACAAAAGTCAGTCTACATTCCATCATCACCGTGCATCGGTGGTTGTAAACAATGTCAGTGATAAATTACTCCCCAGCTGCTGTCGCTGCCAGCTGTTGTCACTGCTCCCGGAAGGTACTTTTTACTCAGTTTGGTGTTGGGGGGGGGCTGGCGTGGGCTGGCCTTCTCTGAAAGGCCTCCCAGTTTTTCATCCACTTGGCAAAAGAAGAAATGGTGAAAAGTGTTAGTGTTTAAACCAGATTTGGATCGGTCAGACAGACCTGTCCTTTTTCTGGGCTGGAAAAGAGGCAGTGGGCAGTGTGGGGCCTGGGAACAAAGGGAAGGAAAGCTGAGTGAACGCTGGCATGGAGGAGGTATTGCTTCACCTCAGAGAGAGGTGTGACGGTGCTTAGGGTCAGATTTGAGGTCCCCCCAGCTGGACTGCCTTTGGCTGCATGGCCAGGCCGTCTGCATGCTGCTTCCTTGTCCTGAGGCCCCTGGTCCTGCACATGTGTGTCTGTCCCAGCGCAGGACACAGAGAAGGAGCAAGCACCAAGCAAAGCATCAGTCCTTCCTTGTCTACTGAAGGGCACCTGCCTGGTAGGTCAGAGGCAGAGCCCAGGTAATTGCTGCTGCTACAGAGAGACAGTGTGGCCCAGAGGAAAGAGGAGAGAGTGTTAAGATGTTTCACTTGGTGGTTTTGTGACTTTGTGAGTAAGTCACTTAGGCCCTTTTGCCTTCTCATCTATGACACGGGGACAGTAGAAGAATCTATCCCATGGGACTTTTTTAAGGAATAAATGAGATAATATTTAATTGCTTAAAAATAGCATCTAGCACACAGAAAGCACTTAATGACTCTGAGGTATGATTATTTGGGAGCGGTGACATCTGGGCTAAGCCATCGAACCTTTCTGAGCCTTAATTTCCTCAGCTGTACATGAATAGGTCACTTGCAATGTAAAATCTAAGTGTCTGGCACATAGTAGGTGTTCAACAAATGGGAGCCAATATTATTCTTATGTGTCTGCGATGCATTTCTGAGCACCTGGCCTTGCTCCTCTGCTCTCACCTTCACAGCTGGAGCAATAGACGGGCTGATGGAGGAGGGGGGTGGCGCAGTGATCGTTAAACTGTCTCAGGTCTCAGTGAGGGCTTCCTCAGACCCGGAACTATGTTTTTTCTGTGAGCAACTGGCTCTAGGAGCTAGGGTGGGGGAGAGAAACCAAAAAGGCATTGGAAACCCTTCGTCCGCACAGCTCCTCCAATTCTGACGGTGTAGCGGTGCTCGTCTCTCCATTCACCTAGTGTGTTTCCTTTTCTGCCCTGCAGCTGCTTCTTAAACCTCTTTTCCCCTGTCTTTGCTGGTCTTGCAGCACAGAGCCAGGCCTCAGGGAACTGTGGGAAATGCGCCTTCTTCCTGGGTGAGGTCAGTCACCTTTTGCTGAATTTGCCTAGCACCCTGGATTTCAGAGAGGATGGCAGGCCGTGGGGTGCCGGTACAGGTCGTGACTCAGGTCGTGGCTCAGCTCTCTGGCTCTGGCACCACGGGGGTGGGAAGGATCCTTGGTCAGAAGCCTTGCCCTCCTCAGCCTTCTCTCCCATATACCCGTTCCCTAGCCTGGGGCTTAGCTCCACCCAGCAACTCTTTTAGGGGTGTGGCCAACTTTAATTGTCAGAAAAGATCTGCTATCCTCCTATACCTTACAGAGAATGAGGCTAATTCTGTTTCCCTTGAAATAGTTAAAGACAGCTCTCGTTTTTTACCCCCTCTCTCTTCAAAGTTTGTGATTTTTCTAGACTTCTGGAAGGATTTTTTCTCCCCTCCAATTTCGGTCTCCCCTCTGATTGGGTTTCAGTGTGTCTCTGTCTTTCTTGAACTTTATTGGAAATTCCAGCTGTGTTCCAGCACAGAGTAAAAGGGACTTTTGCCTCCTGTGTCCTGCGCCCTGCCTTTCCGTTCCTGCAGTCTGAGATTGCAGCAGACTTTTGGGCACGCACATCACACTGTTGACTCAGAGTCCACATGCCGGCGACCAAAACTGTGGAGTCTTTGAAATACTCACTATTGCAAGTCACTTGTTCTCCATTTCTTAATTGTGTGGTTGACTTTTTGAACCGAAGGAAAATACCTGTCTCTTTTCTATGTTACATTTTTAGATCCTCTATGTCATCTCATCCCAACAGATCCGTTTTAGATTTCAATTTTGCCATGCTCTGTATTTGCTGTTTCTTGTCGTTTCCTGTCACCTAGGTTTTTGATAAATAGCTCTTTCTGTTCTCAGCCAAGTCAGTGATGACTGAGGGAGCAAGGCTTGCAGTTTGGGTCAGTCCAATGGAGACTAACAGCCCCTCTGGACACTACCATTCAGTGTCTTAATGATGTACCAACCTACATTGTCATCAGTGCTCAGCTGCTGAGCTCTTGCTTCTGTGACCCAGTTGGAGCACTTTACTTGTTTCTTTCCTTCAATTTGCATCTGCTAAATCCTTTGGGCTATCCACAGATAATTTGTGCATATGGCGGCGGGGGCCAGGGGGGCGGGTCTCTAATCAAACATTCTCTTTTAGTCCATGGTTTCCTGGGCTAGAGCATTATTTTCACTGACTGGATGAAACCTTAGAGACTGCCAGTTCATTTTATAGATAAATGGGCTGCTTGATTTAGTCATTCAACCTGAGGTGCTGGGCTTAGCGGGGTACAAATCAAACGTGTCCCCGCCCCTATGGAACTTCGTTCTAGACAAGAAGAGGGCAGGGGCTTTCCCAGTTTTCTCAGCCACAGGAGGGATGTGCTGGACACAGCAAACCCTTGTGCTGGCTTGCTAATATTCCAAACAGGAATGCCTCTCAGCTCTACAATTTAATCATAGACAAGTCTCATTATCCCTGAAGTCATCCTAATGAGAAGTGCACATAGAAAGTCTTCCAGAGGGACCTTACTGAGTTTTCTCACCACTGGAACTTTTTGGACATTTTATTATTTTCTTCCTACACCTACAAACAGGCAGGTTGAGTGGGGGCTGACTCAATGCCTGGGAGTCTGTGAAGAGCGGTCCTTCTTCCTCAGTCCCTCTCATTGCCACAACCCAATGGAAATATAAAAATGGCGCAAATTCTCAGAAACTCTAGAATAATTGACAGGTCTAGATTTTGTTTCTGTGAGATGCAGACTGTTGAGGGGTGTTTCCCTGAGTGAGTTTTATGTGATTTCAGGCAGCACACAGATGACAAGTGTTAACTTTAACCCATATCAATTGCAATATCATGGGAATTACTGCTTAGGAGGATGTTAAACAGGAAGAAAAAGTTGATTTAAAGAAGAAATTTTATGTGGGTATGGTAAAACTGTGCGAGTAGTTTGTAAATGGCTGGAGATTGGAAAACGCTGGTATAGGAGAAAGATATTTGGGCTTTGTACTAAGATTTGTTTGGGGAATAAATCCAGCCTCCTCCTGTGTGAACCTTGGGCGTGGTTTGATTCTTTCTGACCTTCTGTTCCCCTGAGAGCGTGGAGGCTGCCCCGAGGGTTGCCGAGCAGCACACGGAATGGAACCTGCGGATGGCTGATGGCGGAGGCATAGCACAGTGTTGACATGCCGTAAATCTGAGTTGGTTCACCACCCCTTCTGTTCCTGGCTGACTCTTTGGCTTCACCAATTTGTCTGGCCTCTGTGGGCCTCAATTTTCCTGCCTTCCAAAGTGGGACTTTGGCAAGCACCTGAAAATGTTTTGTCTTGGAGCCTTGGTCAGTACTTGGACGGGGGGTCACCTGGGACTTTACTGGTGATGTCGGGTAGCCCCTGTACCGGAACCCCTGAGGGCGAGACTGACTCTTACCCCTGACTCCCTCCCAAGGGTCAGCACAGTAGCAGGCAGGGACTAAGCAGTAGTGGGTCTTTGTGGAGTGATGGAGAAAGAAGGTACCTGCTCCGTCCTGGACTGGTGTATAGCTCAGTGGGTTGGGAGTCGTCCTGCTGACGGCAAGGTTGCTGGGGCGATTCTGGTCAGGGCACCTGTGGGCCAGGTCCCTGGTTGGGGGCGTGCGAGAGGCAACCGATGGATGTTTCTCTCTTGCATCGATGTTTCTTTCCCTCTCTTTCTCTTCTCTGTAAAATGAAATAATAAATCTTTAAAAAAATGAAGATACTCACCCTTCACAGAGAATTTAAGGGTCAGGTGAAAGTGCTTTGAAAAGTATAAAATCCCACTGCATGTAGTTTTTGAGTTGATTCCCCTGTATGAACGCACATCAACAGGATCTAAATTAATAATGACAAAAGCTCTTAAAACAGTCTTGGCTCTCTTTTTTTCCCCAAAGTTTACCTTCCAGAACTTTATTGGAAGGGCAGCCATGAACCCAGAGGTCCGAAGTGGGTTTACTGAGAAGCAAAAAAAGATTTCCATTTATAGCCCCCTTCCAAGGCCCTCATAGGGTTCTTAGCAGTCAAAAATTGCCAACGTAGGATTTTAAAAAGTATTCTTTTTCTTAAAGTGATCCCCCCAAATCTGTGCCAGCCAGAGGTAATGGAGAGGGGGAGAGAGAGAGAGAGAGAGAACTGCCTCCTTTCTCACCCTCCTCCTTTGCTCGGCCCCTCAGCCTCTTACCGTCCAGCCCACCTGACCCACAGTGGTGACTCTGGCAGACTAGCCAGAGCTAAGGCCTCCCAGATGGGGATGGTCACGACTGGGCTAGAGAAGGAGGTGTCCCTTTGCTTCTTTGTTTTTACTGCTTTTCCTTTTGAGCTACTTGACTGCATCACTTTGTGTTACCTGATGAGCTCATTAGCCTCTTTCTGCTGAACATTCTGCTCAGACATCCGCTTTGCCCCAATGCCTTGTCTCTTTCCCAGATCCTTCATCTCCAGGTGGTACCGCGGGCCCAAGCCCCTCTCGAGTTTGCACCATATGTAGTGGTCAAGGCCTCCTACTTGGCTGAAAGTGGGAAGGATGGGTCCTGGGGCTGAGCCTCTTGCCATCCTTGGGTGGACCGTCCTGCACATCTCCTCTACAGAGTTCCCCAACTCCCCTGCTCTTCCCCGTTCCCGAGGTAGCTGGGCTCTTGCCCCCTGGGGCATCCTGTGGCTGCTCACTGAGTGTCACCATTGCTTAGGCTGGCCAGCACTGTGAGTGTTCTCTATCTGGCCCAGCGGACAGGGCTGTGGGTCCTGTGGTGGGGCCAGAATGCAGATCCCCAGTCTCCCCTGTGCAGGGGACTCAGCAGCTTCCATCCTCAGCCACGATTTTAGCTCTCCAGGTGTCAGGCCCTGTCCCAAATTATAGCCGCACCAACACCTTTTATCTAAAACCCCATACATGCTCTGTGGGAATTCAGGAGATGATTTTCCAGTCCTGCTAAATGAGGCCAGGCCGGGTGGGTGAGGAGGGATGGCTTTCAAGCTGTATGCAGGGCTGCCACATCATACATTTCGGTGCTTCCATGCACACCACGGTCCCCGTGAACGGCACTTCCCATGAGAATGGTGCTTCTGAAGTTCGGTAATGCACAGCCTACGTGGCTCTTTGCCGTGGCCTAGAGTACTTTATCTCAGCTTCCTGCACTGAGGACTAGGGTTACAGCTGGCCTCCCATGGCGCCTGAATAGGGGTTCCTGAAATACTTTCTGTCCAGGATGTAGGGTCCTCTGAAGCTTCTGATAGCTTAGCTGGGAAAGAACAAGAACTTTGGGCATTTTGTGGCTTGGCTGGCGCTGTCCCTTTGGAGGACATCCCACATCACTGAGGTCAAGGTTGGAAAGGGGAGGGACTGGAGGAGAGATCCAGGGCAGCACTGTGTGAATTCTGACATGCCGACTTGGGTCTTGAGCTTTCCCAGCCCTTCGGCTACGTTTCTGCAGGTCAGTGGTGTGCCTGCCGTTTTCTGTCTTTTCGTGGTTCAGATCTGGCTTGCTTGGCCTGTCTGCTGTGTTCTGTAAGACTTTTGTGAAATAAGTCCTGAGGGTTGTGCTGGAATTTATTTAGGGGAAAGGGTCATAACTTCCCGGCTGTTGGATTCCTGGCAATACTGAGAGCTAACTATGGACCTTCGATTCTGCTTTGATCTTTGGCAATCAAAAAGACCTGATCCCCAGAGGGTAGGGCAGGCTCCAGTGACGGGGCAGTGTCGTTGGCTGTGGCGGGGTGTTGAGGGAAGGAGATGTAAAATTATCATCTTGTAAACATCCACTGGGCAGCACAAATTGGTGTTGACTTGGAATAGACTTGGCAGCCAGACTGCCTTGGTTCAAATCTTGCCCTGCTGCCTACTAGCAGATCATTCCATAACATTTCTGTGTCTCCTTTTCCTCAAACTGGAGACATTAACAGACCCTCTCTTAGACATATTGTGGGGAATGGGTAAGGTAATAACGATAAAGCATTTAGTATATGATCGGACACATAAGACGTACCAGGCTTATACTTTAGTTCACGGTATTTTCATGACCATCACATGAAGTAGGGAATTTTGTTCCTTTCTATGCACATGAAGGAGCTGAAGTTCAGAGAGGCTAAGTAACTTGCCTAAGGTAGCACAGCTGGCAAGAGGCAGGAAAAGGGTGACAACTTCAGTCTTTCATAGTCTGCTATTATTGCGTCCTAAAGAGAGCAGCCCGCTGTAGCCAGAAACTTCTCCACGGTCCCAGGACAGGGTGGAATCAGAAAGGAGACAAGAGGGCTTCCAAAAGAGAAACGCCAGACTCGCTCCCCTTCCGGGCTTCGTGGGCAGCAGGCAGGGTGGAACGTTCCCTGAGGCCCGCCCGGAAAGAACGTCCTGTGACTCACAGCTCCATCTCCTTCCCCGCCCGAACCCTCTCAATCCCCTGAGCAGCTGCCGACACTGAGGCTGCAGCCCCAGCTTTGCTTTTTGCCCATGTGGGCCATCTCATTGGCAGAGCTGATGACAAGTGTCAGTATTACGTCATCGAACTGGAAATTGCTTTAAATCTTTGGGTGATTGCTGTTCATTTCCTGTACGTACGTGTCAAAAGTTCTCTAATTTAGGGTCATAGGGTTTCATATTTTGAAACCTTCCCGCCTAACGTGAGAGAGTTTCCCTAGACCTGGCCCAGCCAGGCTGGACCCCAGAGCCCAGGCCACTGGCTGCCGTCTGGCATAGGGGCTGCTCCCAGCCAGGCCGTAATCGAGGGGCTGCCAGGCCGCAGCACTGTGTTGAAATATTGCTTGAACGGAGTCAAATCAAAGGTCAGCTTTACCCAGGCGAGAATAGAAAGCACAAGTGCACTCGACCAGGGGACAGCACGTACCCCGCCATCTCGGACTGCCTTCCAGCATTTGGGTGGTTATCCTCAAGAACAGTATTGAAAAAGAAAAAAAAGACAACCACAATATTTTATGACTTGTGTTTCTAGCTTAAGATTTATTTACAGCCTTATAAACTTAAGATTCTATGTATAGTCTTGGGTGACAAAGAGCCGTTTGGGAGTCCAGTTTGTTTCTAGGGAAGAGCTTCCCGCTTCTGGCCCTCTGACCACTGTTGTCCCGAGGCCCAAAAGGGCAGCGTCAGAGTGACACGTTGTCCAGCAGACGAAGGTGCACCAGGTAATGATGCCATTTTACATTTTAATATGTTGTGCCCTTCAAGACTTACACTGGCACTTGCAGGTTGGTGTTACCATCCCCATTTTGTTGATGGGGAGACTGAGGCTGGAGAGGCTTGTGTCTGCTGCCCAAGGTCGTAGACTAAAGCTGTGAATTGAATCCAAGTTTGTCTGACCCCAAAACTCAGCATCTCTCCACCATACCATGCTCTCATTTTTATTCTAGTACTGAGAAGTAGGGGTGGCATCATTAGCTTTTGATGCCAAAATCATGATGGAGCATTTTTTAAAGACGATAAAGAGATTTACTTAATTCCCGATATAGTAGAAAGAGCCAAAGTTTTGTAGCTGGAGCTGGATTGGGGGTCAAATTTACCATTTGCTTACTCTGTAACCTTGGGCAGGATATTAACCTCTCTGGGCCTGTTTTCACATTTGAAAGACGGGAATAGTACATTTCTTGTAAATTTGTTTTAGGGATTAAAAAAAAAATAACGCATATAACGTGTCTGATGATCCATAAATGCTAATCACCTTCCTCTGGCCACAAATCACTGCCTTGTCCCCTCATATGTTTCATGAACTTTAAAGTAAGAAAAACAAAGCTATTTACATGTTATATATATTAACACTTCTTTCTTCATCCAGTCCTGGAAAAGCTCCCTTCTGAGCCCCTAGCTCATGAACTCACTCATTTTCCTTTTGGTTCCAGAACTCATGTGGGCCAAGGCCGTCTCCTCAGTGTTGCCTCCCAAAGCCAGCCCTGCTGTGCCTGCTAACCTACCCCCCGCCCTCCCCCACATCAGAAGTGCTCCTGGCCGGTGCCAGCAGCTCCCCCTCATCCTTTGTGGCTACAGTTTCCACTGGCTCTTTGAGTCTTTGAGGAGCTGGGGTGACTGTTCAGGGGCTTATCAGTCAATGTGAGTCCTCATTCCAGGGGCGACCTGCAACCTCTCTTACCTTGGCCACTTCCCAGTGAGACGTGAGTATGCTGTTGCCTCACTAGATGGCTCTGGGGACAGGTGTGTTGTGTCTCTCTCCAGCTCCTGATTTCAACAAAGACTGACTCTGAGCAGTAGAGAGGGCTGGAGGCTCACAGCTCTGTTCATGGACCCTGTCTCCACGTCCTCTTGGGAGGCAGGGGGAGGGGTTATGCCTTCACGTAGCATCTCTTTTGTTACATACAGGTTCCTGCCTTCGAGCAGCACAGAGAAATATTGCTGCTTTGAACAACGGCACTAGTGTTTGGGGTTCAGTAGCCATTTAAACGTTTGTTCAATGAATGCAAGTTCACATTACATGTAAAATACTTTAAGGACTACGTAGCTTCTGAAGTTATGGAACCCCCATTGGTTTCAAGAGAAGGCTCTGGCTTCCCTAGGACTCGCCTCAAAGAGTCCAGGGAGCATAACCCTAAATTTTCTGGTTTCTTTTGGGAACTCTTTGCATAATTGTTATCAGGACTTTATCAGTATTTATTTTGAACTTGTTTAACTTTCAGCTTGTATTTTCCCAGACATACTGAGTCAGTGTTCGGGGTACTTTACATACGTAGTGTCATTAGTGCTAACCTAACCCGCACTCCTAGTGGGCTAGACTTTTGTTGACAGAGAAATGAAGGCTCAGGGAGCCTAAGGGACCTCTCCAAGGCCATGTAACTGGAAAAATCTGGAATTGAGATTTGAGCCAGGTCAGCCAGACTCTAGAACCTGAGATCTTTTCGTTCTGTCTTGGTATCCCTCAGCAAGCCTTCCCTGTGGAGAAAGAAACCTGTCCTGGATTGAGAGCCCCAGGCACAGATGCCCAGCAGAGAGGTCCTGAGGCTCCGTGCACCCTAGGATCCTGGCCTTCTTTCACCTGCCAAGGGGTCCCCCAGGGAACATCCAGGTCACGCTGCTTTCCCTGCTTCTCCAAAACCCTGAACTCCCCTGAGGAACCCTGGTCTTCCCAGAGGAGGGTCCAGCCATCTCAGTGAAATATGTAGTACCTATTCTTGAAGAAGAAAATACAGCCCTAGCATCCTAGCATCGGGAAAACAATCAAAAACAACAATAAGAAAAAAAAAACCAAGAAGACACTTGAGTATGTTTGTTACGAGCCCTTTTATTGTGGAGAAATGTTTCAAGGTCTTGTTTATAAAGTCAGACAAGCTTAGGCTGGTTAGAATTTGGCTCAGGTCTCTCAAGGCCCTGTGATAGGGCGGGGGCTGGGAGACCCTCCTGGGGTCCTTTTAAGAAGAGTATCTGGGCCTTGGATGCTGACGTGATCTCTTTCTCCACTTCTCCTTTTTTCATTTGCCTTCTCCACCCACTTCTCAAGCAGCTGATTGCTGTGGTTCCTTTTCATGTTGAACAAAGGAGACTACAGCGATCTTGAAATCTGAGCTGGGGACTGGAGGGCGCTGACCGACAGTAACCCCAGCTCTCTGGCTGAGGGCTTCCCTCCTCCGCCTTCCTGCCTCTGCACTCCCTTCTCCCTCCTTCCCCCTCTTGCCTCCTTCCCTCACCCTTCTCTGTGGTGCTCAGCAGGCTGGAAAGAATCAGAGGAACACTAAGTGGCTGTGAAAGCATCCCCCAGGTGCAGGGCCTCGCCTGCCACACCCATCTACCTGCTCTGGAAGTGTGTCCCTAGCTTGGTCAGAGAGGTCTGGCCCAGGGAATTGGCAAGAAATAAGATTCTGTCCTGTTTTTCCTCAACCCACAAAATACACACTTCACTTGTTTTGTTCTTTAGACTCCAAGGTCCTAGTTTTTTTTTTCCCTCCTTTCCTTTGCCCCACCTCACCACACCCAAAGAAAGCTCTTGGGAATTGGACAGGTCACCATTTGCTCCTCCAGGCAAAGGTCAGGGGGCTGAGTTAAGTGGACCAAGTATTTGGACCATGTTGGAGTGATTGCGGCAGGAAAGCGCGCTCGGCCTCTTGCTGGATAGTGACTTTTGGTCTTCCGCAGGCAGCAGGGACTCACGATGTAGTGACCAGTCCAGCTCCCTGATGGCCGTGTTCTGTGACAGCGTTCATACCTTCTCAGTTACTGTGGAAGCTCCTGGGGCTCCTCAGCTCTTTCTCTATAAAAGGCTCCTTTCGAATCCTTGATCTTGGTTTTTACGACAGCCTCTGAGTGTTAATAGCCTCGTTTTATGTTTGGGAAAACTGAGGCCCGTGGAGATTAAGAAAAGAGGAAGAGTGAGGTTCATGGTCACATAGTTAAGGAACAGCAGAGCCAGGACTTGAATTCAGATCTTCGGACATTATATCCAGTGCTGATTCCCTTTTACCCCAAGTGTACCCTTCAGTACCATGGACGAGAAGACCCCTGGGATTATCTTCTCATCTGATGTTTTACGGATAATAAAACAGGTCATGTCAACTCACTTGGGCAACGTTAAATGGCTAAGTGCCTCTCTCTTCCACATAGTGTTCCCGTCTTACCTCTGATAACTGGTCTTTCTCATTGGTCATCTTCCACCGATGCTAATCCCTGTAGTGACCTCGTAGATGTGATCTTTCCCATTGATTCTCTGTAAAATGCTAGATTTATTTATTCTATAAAGTTCTGAATAGAAAAATCAGTCAACTTCAACCATTTCCTTATCTTACAGACAGTATCAGCACAAAGAATTCAGTAATTCTGTCGAACTCAGGAATTCAGCCAGGCAAATACATAACACCGACAAACACGCATGCATGGAGACACACACCCTCTTAGATCATAAATTCAGCTTCTCCATTTAGTTGGCAAAGTCACTTCTGTGTTTTAAAGTATTCTAAAAGCATATGCTTTAGGGACAGTTTGCAAGGAAGCTAATGAAACCAGTCTTTCCTGAAAGGGACGGTGACAGTAGCTGTCTTTATTGAGTCCCTGTCTCGGTGCCTGGCATTATACTGGGACTTCAGGTGCATTTCTCATTTAACCACCGGCTCCTCAGCCCTGTGAGAGAGATGCCATTGTCATCCCGCTTGTTCCCTTGATGCTTCCCCACTCCCTGATGCAGCCGAATGGGCTCAGAGAAACTTCAGAGCTATCTTGATTTGGTTTGTCTCACATTCACGCCCTGTTCCACTCTTCCCTAGCCACGGCAGGGTGAATTTACTCCTCCATAACTGGCCATTTTCCAGATCATCTCTGTTCATTGGTTAATTCCCTCATTTGTGTTCATTCATTCCTTCACACCCCTGCCATTTACTGAGTGCCTCCTCTGTGCCAGGCGCTGCTGCACTCCGGAGCTGCAAAGTCCAGCCCGCAAGACACTTCTCTTCTTCTGGGGAGAAAGATGGGTGCTCAGACAACTGCACCTTGATCTGTGCGGTGCTCGAGGGAAACATAGGGTGCTGTGAGGGCACAGCGGAAGGCCACCTAACCCAGCTTGTGAGTGGGAAAGTCAGGGCAGGCTTCCTGGAGGAGGTGAATCATGGCCCAAGTCATAAAGGAGGAGTAGGAGTTCGGACTGTTTCAGACATCTGGCTTTCTCAAAATTCTTGGCTTCTTCACTCATTTTCCTGCCAGCCACATAATGGAGAAAACGGAGACCAGAGATACACCCCCTACCCCCCACCCCGGCCTCATGCCACTCCTTCCTCTTCCTTTTCACCCTCATTTCTTAGGTTTTGGGGAATCTCCTCTCTGTGTTTATCGGCCTGTTGATTTTATTCATTTGGAAACCTTTTTTGGGAGCCCACTTTGTGCAGCGCACTACGACGATGGGGGTCTAGGCCCTGCCTCGGGAGAGGCCTCGCCTCTTCTCACCAGTCACAGCCCCTAGAGGAGCGTGGCTCGCTGCGCTCTTCCAGAATCCGGCTTCCACCTGGCTCCCCTCCGTGAAACCCTTGCAGAGAAACCTCATCTTGGTCAAGCACTTCCAGGCACTGTCTTCCTTGGGCTTTCTCATCCTGCCTTCAGTTTTATTGATCTACATCTTCATCTCCCTTATCAGCGTTGGGTGTTCCCTGAGGGCAGGGTCTGTGTTCTTCATTTTCCTCTATACTTCATAGTGGCACATTGGTAAAGATGAGTATAAGAACCCTTTTCAAAATTACAAACTACCATGTATCAGGCACCTACCAGGAGTTACTTGCTCACTGTTTATGCTTTACATATGAGTATCTCTAATTCTCATATCTTTGAAAGGTGGATACTGTTGGCCTTACCTCTTAGGTAAGAAAACTTGGGCTCAGGAAAGCAAAATGAATTCCTGAAAGCCACACCGTTAATAAACAGTGCAGTCCAGCATCATGTTTAGGTTTTTTAATGGCCCCATACCCTGAGTTTTCTACCGTATTACTGTCTGGAATCACCTGGGGAGTTTTATAAAATTCTGATGCCTGGGTCTTAGCCCCAGTTCTGATTAGTGGTTGGGGGTGTGGCCTTGGCATTGGGATTTGTGTAGAGCTCCGTGTGTGAGTCTAATTGGAGCCAAGGTTGAGAACGTGTGCGCTGCGCCACATTGCCTTTCTGCGTCCACAGCGGCTGCAGCTGCTGCTGGTGGTGTGTGAATCTGAGTGTCCACATGTGTGGTATCCACGTGACCAGAATACAAGTTCTTTGTAGCCAGGAGTCTCTGGTCTCCTTGCTGTTTCCCCACCCCGTGACCTCACCACCTCTGCACGTGCACTGCCAAGGGTCCTTGACTATTTCATCAGCTTCTGGGTTCTTAGGTCTCATCCAGGGGAATTCACTGGTAGGTGGTTGGAGTTTGATCACATCCAGCTGTTCTCATGCTCAGAGCCTGTTGACATAGCAGAAGAGTCTTATAAACACACTGAGCACACTTGCTGGTCTGGAGAGTGTTGCTCATGACCTAGACCCGTTGCAAGTGCAGCCAGAGCTGGCCCTCCCGCACTTTAGCAGCCGTGCTCCGGAGGGAGGAGGCTGTTCTAAAGCTCCCCAACACCATGTCTGTTCTGGCTTTTCACCCTCAGGAGGGATTGATACCCACTAGTCAGTGAGCGTCAGCTCATGTGCATGTTCTGTGCTCGGGGCGCAGAGAGGCCTGACTCCCCGTGTGGTGCCTTTTCCTTTGTTCCACACTGCGTAGTGTCTGGCTTTTTATGCCAGGCCTCAGCGGAGGCCACCAGCTTTTCTATGTTCCTTCCTGTTTCTCCTACCAAAGGGATACTGGGACACCCCACATGTCACTTCGTGTCCCTGGGAGTATAATACTAGCCATTGGGGATACTTTTTACTGTTAGGGGCGGGGGTTATCCTGAGACCCCTGGGCCCTTGTTGGACCTTGCCAGCTGAAAGGAAGTCCCCTATGATGCTGCTCACATCTTCTGGAATCTTCCTAGTCCTAATCCCATCTCCTAATATTTATTATTCAACCATCATTCACTGACCAACAATTCTTTGGCAGGCCCTGATCTGGACACTGTGATGCAAAAATAAAACACATATTCCATGTCCCAGAGGCATAGTCCAGTACATATAGCATGCAAATAAAGCAACATTCCTAGGAGTATGGTCCCAGGACCATTGCATTAGAGGTATAAGGGGTGCTTATTAAACTATAGATTCTTAGGTCCCCCTTCTACCTCCGCTGTTGCAGGATCTCTGGGGATGGGGCCCAAGCAATTGCATTTTAGCATGCTTCCTAAGTGAATCTGAGGTGCTCTGAGGTTTGACAACTACAGCACTGAGCCCTAGGGTAACAGGACAAAGTCATATGTGACGGTGAGCACTGTGCTGGGGCCATCTGCACGAGTATCTGTTCTTTGGAAGAATACCAGCTGAGCAAGGAACAACAGCTACTTGAAGGTGTCATGAGGAGTAACTAGATGTAGCCAGAGAATCACTTCTTTAGAGATGTGAACTGTGCTTAACTCCTTCCTGGGACTCTGTTCCTCATGTCTGCTTAAACAGAGCATGCTCAGGTCGGGCAGCACTGATGACAGTCTGTGGGGGCTGTGGGGTCTCCTACTGTATCTCTGCAAATGACCCCTTAGCTACCGGTTTCACTCCTGTCCTCTTAAGCCTCATATTGTAGCCCTGTTATCAGATCTAACCTCTCTTTCTCATCAGTTAAAAGATTTGGGTTTGCAGGGTTTGCCCCCTAGAGGTCAGGTAGGGCCTGGGCCTGTGGGCTGCAGTCTGCAGGTGCTGACCGCTCAGCCACGTGCTCACAGTCAGCTGGTTTCTCTTGATTGGAAGAAGTTGGGTTACTAAGAGAGTGGAGCTGGGGAGAAGTGGATAGTCAAATGAAACAGGGCAGGGAAAACGATGGCATTGTAAAGTCTGGGGACCATCTGGTCAGAAACCTCTCAGTTTGGAGATGAGGAAGCTGAGGGTCAGGAAGGTGACGGGAAACACCCAGAGACACCATAGGCACAGCCTCCGGCCCTGGGCACTAAAGTTCTGGGTTTCTGGCCAGTGCTGCTTCTGCTTCACTACACTGGATAGGAGCCTTTTCTAAATACACCTGGAGGGCTTATTTTTTAAAAGGGACTGGATAGAACCCTGCAGCACTCCAATCATTAGTAGGGGTGATTTTAAAATATATACTATTTGTTTTCTTAAAGCCTGGCATACCTGGATGTTGGAGCTTCGTGTTTGGAAATAAAATGAGACCATGTCTGTGCAAGCAAGTTGATATGGTTTTCAAACTGGGGTCCCTGGACCCACAGCATCAGCATCATCTGGAAGCTTGCTAGAAATGCACATTCTCCAGTCTCATCCCAGGCCCCCTGAGTCAGAAACTCTGGGGTGGCGGCCAGCAATCTTTTAAACAGGCCCTGCAAGATGATTCTGATGCCTGCTCAGGCTGGAGAGCCGTGGTTCTTTAAGAGGAAATCGGCCCCGGGGCTCTTGGGAATGAGACTTCACATCTCCCCGACTTTAGCTGTCTGAGATGGCAGTGGGGAGGCAGGAGCAGTGGGATTAGTGTCACAACTCTCAGGTCAGTGGGTGAGATCATTTGAAAGGTTTGGCCTTTTCCTTGAGAAGCAAGGGAAGCGTGTGTGTGTATATAGGACTATCACACTGTTCTAGTCCAGGAGTGCCTGCTGAGGGTGGCTCTCCACGTCTTCAGAAGGCAACCTTTTCATGTTGCTCCTGATACGGTGAAGCTCCCGAACCTCGTTTCTCTGTGTGCTTAAGCCAGAAGCCTGTGGTTGTCAATTGGTTTAAAACAAGGCAATCAATATGATATTTTTTCTCCACTTGCACAATTGTGCTGACTTTCTTTTTTTTTTTTTTTGGAGTTACTTATTAAATGAAAATAAAATGCTATTTCTTGGCAGGTTTGACACTTCAGGATTTCCTGGTGAACAACGAGACCTTCTCTGGATTCCTGAATCACAACCTCTCTCTGCCAAGGCCTAGTGTGGACAAAATACTGGGGGCTAACGTCAGTCTTCGCAAGGTAAGCTGTGACCTGCAGCTTCCTTGGTGGGGCTGATGACAGCGACATTGTTGGAGAGTGCCTGGAAAGGAAAGAATAAACCCCTATCTTTGTAATGGTGCTGAAATCCCACTGAACGTGCAACCTGATGACCTGGGCCAGCCGGTTGACAGAAAACTGATTTCCTGCCTGTCAGTGGGCATTGGTTCCTAACTTCCTCCTAAAAGGGGCATGGATTTAAGTTAAGATGAGTTATACATTTTCTGTAACATTTCACAATTTTGAGACAATAACCAGGATTTAGGATTATTGAGCTGGAACAGCTCTGTCAGTAGAGGAAAAAACTTAGTGTTTCCTATAAAGAAAGACACTAGGAGAAAATGTTTGTTTCTCTTGTTTACATAATCAGGAAGTAATATTAGTGTTTATAAAGAATTTTCACTTTACGTTCTTAGAAAATTTCCTCTGGCATCGTTGGAAATTGTACAGCTCCTGCGCAGTGGGTAGTAGACCCAACTTGCGTGGTTTATTGATTTTCACAGAAGCTTCTCAAGTTTATTCTCTGGCAGGAAGGCGAACTACTTCCTTAACCTGTCTCATGTCTACATACCAGCTTGTCTTCTCAATAAGCAGAAGTAGAGGAAATGTTTATGCCTAAAAATAAGATCTGTGCTGTACATGCTCTAGAACTTGTAAAATTAGAAAAATATGCTTACCGCTCGCCCTTGTGCAACTAGGGAAAAATATGCCTTGTGTTAAGCAACTGTGTGGTTGGGAGATGGGCCCCAGGCAGCAGACGTAGGAAAATAGTTGCGTTTAGCTTGATTTCCATTGCCCCTTGCCAACTTTGTATCTGTCATATCTGATCAGCTTTAAGTAAGGGGTACCCTAGGGATGGAGATGGTCCTTGAGTGGTACATAGGGTCTCTGTGTTGTCAGTGCTCGTAAACACAGACACTAAAGGTGAGCTGGCAGCCCGAGTCAAACCAGAGTGCACTTCGGGGGCTGGCGGTAGGCGAGAACGTCCTGGAAAGGGTGTCAGGCCAGGTGCCCTGTGGTGGTAGAAAGCTGCGTGGGTTTTGTGAAGCTTTTGTTTCATCGCTCCCGAAAGGCTGCACTGCAGGAGGCCAAGCTGCACTAATTTAAAACAATAGGGGAAATAGTAATGGGGTAATAAAGACTCTGCATCAACCACTCATTATTCCACAAATATTTACTGTTTGTAATGTTCCAGCGCTGTGGACACAAAGTGAGTAGGAAAAGCAAGGCCCCTCATCTCACTGAACTTGCTGGCTAATGATGAACAGTAAGGGCCATACATGAGGGTCTCTTTATTGAGGCCCAGAAAAGCTAATCAAGTCAACAAAATAAGGTCAAGCAGAGGCTCTCTTGTGGGGTGGGGGTGGCTATAATGAATAGATAAGAATGACCCAGCATTGGTTTATCAGTGAAATGAGAAGCTTGGCTGCTGGTATTCTGCTCTGGGGGAAGTAAAATGAGTATCTCTACATTCTGAAATTGCTTGAATAGTTCTTTACATCAGTTAAATATCTGTACCTACAAATAAATAGTATAAGTGCTTTTTTCCTATAATTCAGCCCAACCCCGGTTTGACATATTATAAGTTCCAAAATAATAAGAGTGTTTTTCTCTAATAGAAGTGGTTTTAGGAGTTCACACTCTAGATTCTTAGTCATTGAATCATATGTCCCACTTTTGAGAAAAGAGTTAGGCTCAGGATTTTCCTTCTCAAGGACAAGAGAGCAGGAGATGATGAGTCAAACACAACATTCAGGTTTTAAATGTCCTTTAAATGTCCTTGATACATTCTGAAGTTCATTTAAGTGGTGACCACTCTTCAAAGCTGTGTTGATGTGAAGACCCCCAAAAGGCTTCAAGGACCCAGCTTCCCATCTTTGTAATCCCATTTTGCCTGTCTCTCTTTGCCTGAAATGCTTCCAGGTATTTCTGCAAGGCTACCAGTTACATTTGACTGATCTATGCAATGGATCAAAGTTAAAAGAGGTGATCCACCTTGATGACCGCGAAGTTTCCATGCTTTGCAGCCTGCCACCGGAGAAACTGGAGGCAGCTGAGCAAGTTCTGCGTTCCAACGTGGACATCCTGAAGCCCATCCTGGTGAGTGGGCGTGCTGTGTGGAGAAGCTTCAAGCACTAATTCTTTGGGAATGTGAAATTTTTCCTTGGACAACGTGACTTTGTTTTTGTAGAAACAGAGAGCTGGCTGAGAGTTTGAGATGTTATATAGCTCAGTGGTATTCTAACTGTTCTTGCAAACTTCTGGGCTGTCTCCCAAAGAGTCGATGGAGGAAGAATGAGTTGGGTGTGGCTTTGAGTCTAAGCCCAAGGTCCCTTGTGCCTGTTTCAATCAGAGAAGACCTGTTTTTTTTTTTTTTAAAGTTATAATTTGAGATTATAAGAGGTCATTTGAAGAAGAGTTTTCCAGTTTAAAAAATGTCTCAAAACCACTGATGGAAAGATACCTATTCATGTTAAGAAGCCCATCAGAAAGGAGAAATTATGAGCTGTCACAGTGGGAAAACCTTAGAGTTGGATGGAAGCTCACTCAATAATTAACTGCATTTACAAAAAAAACTGCATTTACTAAAAAAATGCCAACAAAGTCTGATTAGTCTAGGAATCAGTAGTTTGGAGAAGTAGTCCATGAGAATGTGTGTTCGTTCTTATTCAAAGAATGGGAGAGACCTGAGCATTTTGGTCATTGGAGTGTTGTTGCATATAGTTCCAGAACAGGTGCCTTTGGGGGAGTTTTGAAACTCCAACAACATCATTTAGCATCCAGTGTTCTGGTTTTTTACTTACCAGATTGCGCTCTGATTTGTCAGTAGTTTCTCTTAAAACCAGGGAAAGAGGCCTGGAAGAAAGATGTGCCTGGAAGGAGATATTCCTCATTATAAATAAAAAGAAATCAGAGTCCTCTGGGACTTTGTGACACATAATTTCTTTATAGAGAGATAGGGCCTCCTAGGGGCGCTACATCTCTCTGATTTCCCTTTCTGCCATATCTCTCTGCCTCTAGCCGGGAAAAGTTCACTGCCTTTCCAGGCTCATGTGATTAGATTGGACCCATCCTGATAATCCAGGATAATGCCAAGGCTGAGATGGGTAACTTGAAGCATTTCTCGCAGGTGCTAGAGTCTGTAGAGCAAGGTCTGCCCTCCCAACCCATTTTCACCGAGGACCTCCCAACAGCTCCCTGACAACAACCTTGGCCAGCACAGGACACCATGAGCCACAGTGAAAAGAATGTGGGGTTAGCTGGGCTTGGCCTCTAGTCTTGGCTCACCATTGTCTTGGTGATGTGAAGGTGGTGTCGGGTCCTTGAGGTGAGGAAATAGAGTCTGAGTCTTGAGCTAGCAAGGATAGGCATACAGATTTACCTCCATTTCAGTAACAGCTTGGATTGCACATCCATGGGACTAGATATTGTCTTGACCTCTCATGGTACCTTCACCCTAAGAGGGAGAGTTCTGTTCACATGTCTTCTGACTCATGCGGCACATTCTTGCAAAGGCGAAACTCTGTCTATGGGACAAAGGAGGTGCAGTGAGTGGTGCCTTGATCTCACAGATGGGCTGCGTATAGACCAAGGGAGCAGATGGAGAAGGGTCACCAGAGTCATCCTTGTCTTGAAGGGTCTTCGTTTGCTGCCTTTTTTGACTCTTAGAGCAGGACTCCGAATACAGATGAGGCTGGGCCTGTGGCTTCCTGGCACTAGATACTTCAACTTGTCACTTACAGCCCTTAAAGAGTAGGTGTGGCATCTTTTGCAGGAGAAAACACTTGCTTTTTTTTCTTCTTCCTGAAATTCAGACATTTGTGTGGAGTATCCGATTTTGTTTGGGTTTGGCTTCATTGCCTACCTGTTTACAACATGTGCTTTCGCTCAGCATGCAACTGCAGTCCTCATCATTCGGTCAGTGGTGGAGAGACATGCGCCGTGGATTTACTCCTCAGACTCTGTGTTCACCTAATTCCTGTGGGAAAGGGGGCCATAGAACTGGGGATAAATATTTGGTGAATTGAGCAGTGTCTTCATATGACCACTCAACCCCATCTGTACATTTTTTCCTCAGTTATATGGTCTCTTCCTTGAAAAGTACTGCCATTTCTTAGAGGTTCGATTTTTTTTTTGGATCCTGAGCTATGTGGTAGTAGGTATATTTAAATGTGTTTAACAACAGAAAAAAGGGAAGTATTTTAATGCATTAAACATGGCAAGTTTAAAAGTTAATATTCAAATTGTTGAATTGTTTTCAAACAATTAGTACCTTTCTCAGGCATGAGTTTTATAATTTCCTATTTTGATTTAAAAATGTTAAAATGTTCCTCAAAGGAAAGCATTATTGTTGGGTAAATCATGGGAAAGAGACAATGATTGCTTCTGGGTGGTGATGGTTATTGACGCTGGTATGTGCTTTATTTTCACCCTGAATTACAACATAAATCCTGGCCCTGAGTTGGAAATTTTGAATAAGGGCAAACTGAAGTAGTGATTTTAGTCCACTTTATGAGAGTATTTAGGGGAAGTTTGAAATGTCCCAATAAACACGCAGTAAACATGCATTGGCAGGAGGAACACAAAATGGTGTATTATATTGAAAATACATCCACATCTCACTTTATTTCCTAGTAGGGTCTCAGGAAAATGTCTGTGTGGATAAGACTTTTGTAAATTGAAGAGAGTTTTCAATTACATTTTTATTTCACAGATATTCTGTCTTCTATTTCTAGTTGGCTGTGACTTCTAAGTAGTAATGCTTGCCAGTCTCCATTTTATATAGTGATCATCTATAAACAAGCACGTTCATTCAGTAAATACTTATTGAAATCTGATCTGTTGCACGTACTGGTCCAGGGAGGTGGTGGTGAGCAAGGTGCTGCTTTTTTCTGAGCTTCCCTGCTGGTGACGGAGTAGATGGGGCAGACCAAGCTGGGAGCAGATACTGTGCTAGGAGCTGTGCAGGCCCTGATGGGGCCTCTTAACCTGGTCTTGGAGGATCAGGAAAGAAGCATCCTCTAAACTGGAACCAAAGAATAGAGGTGAGCCAGGAAAAGAACAGGAGGAGAATGTTCCAGGCAGAGGATATGGGAGGTGCATGCATCTGGGGGGCCGGGGAGAGAGGAGGAGGTGGAACTTAGAGGAACTGCCCCGATTGAGTAGCTCAGGAGTGGATGTCGCTGTGGGGAGTTTGATGGGAGGAGGAATGGAAGACATGAAGCTGTGGAGGTGGGCAAAGTTTAGCTGATCATGAACCTGTTAGGCTATTGGGCCTCATCCTTAGAGCAAGGGTAGCTATCAAAAGACCCTAGAGGGTGGAATGACTTGATGAAGCAAATACAGAACGGAGTAAATCTGTGCGTATGAATGACCTTTGAAGCAGGACTCACACCAGTCCATCTAGCCCCCCTAATGTGCTTTTCTCCCTTTCTTTTGATCTTCCTTCTGCAAACATTTACTGGGCATCTGGTTATTATGTGCCAGGAACGAGGCTGAGCACTGAGCTGAAATAAAACATCAGCTCACAAGTTAAAGTTGAATTGCCTTTTAAATTTTCAGTCTTTTACTGTTTAACTATTAAGCTAGTGAGGAAAGAAAACAAAATAATGGAGTTGTCTGTTAAACTCAGAAGGGATGGGGCACAATGGCCTTTGTCATTCGGGTTCAGCAGCACAGAATGTCATGCTTTTAGGAAATGCTACTGTGTTGTGATTCACACATTTTGCAGAAGTGGGTGGGAGCTTTTGAGTAATACAATGAGCGTTTGTGGATTCTTCCTCTAATGATATTATAGTATTTAGCTGTGATCTAAAAATATTGAATAATACATGAATTCCTGTTAGCTCAACACAGAATGTACAGTCCTTCACTAAAGGTTTTATTTTCCCTCTTTCCCCTCCTTTCCTTACTTCAAACAAGAGAATCACTTGCTTCCAGTGGTCAGTAGGGACCTATATGAGTTCATAGCCAAGGGAATGTTTCTGGTTAGGAAAAGTAATAGTTGGAATTCCAAACTGAATTGCTTATTGGAGCTCCTCGGACAAAGGATCTGGCAGGGTTTGCCGGCCTTTGTCAAGTATGAGCAGGAGGCCACAGTTAATAGTACTGCAGGCGCATGGTTCTCAGACAATTCGTGGCCGAGTTTCAGAGCATGTTTCCTGGGGTTAATGTTATTCAAGGAAGTTACATCTTTCCGATCCGATACGTACTCAAGCCAGTTTACTTTCTGTGCCTTTCCTTCATTGCTGCTCAGTCTCCCTCCATTCCTCCTCCTCCTCTTGCTTATTTTCTATTGAATTAAAAAGAAACGAAATAGTTCAAGTATACAAAAAAGTATAGAGAATACCATAAAGAACACCCTGTACCACCAGCCACCGTTTGATCAGGCTTGCTTCGGAGTCTTTGCAAGAAAGAAAACATTACAGAGACAGTTGATGGCACCTGTGGTGTTCCTCTCTCTTCCAGCAGCGATAACCACTGTTCTGTACAACTGTATACGTATTTACATTCTGTTCGTAACAGTGCGCTGTGTTGGCATGTGTTTACGTTGTATAAATGTGCATATTCATCTGCGCCTTGTCTTTCTCACTCAACATTAGATTTTTGAGATTTATCAACATTGATACATGTGGCATCTGGTTAATGATAACTGCTGCATGGTATTCCATTTTTATACTAAAATTTGAAAAAAAATCCATTCTTCCAATCTTTGCCTGTCCTCCCCACCCCCAAATTGTTTATAGTGTCTTTTGGTGCACCATTTTTACTTTTGAAAGTTGGAGGGTTTTTTCCCCCCATTTGGTTTGGACTTTTTATATTTTGTTTAACAGGGCTTTTCCTACCCCAAGTTCAGAAGTATATTTTCTTCTGTATTTTTGAAACTTTCATTTTTACTTTTAGCTCTTCATTGAATCTACTCCAAATTTAATTTTATACAGTGGTGTGAGATGGAAAGTTTATTAAGTTTTCTTACGTGAATAGCTAGCTGTCCCAGCAACAGTAATTGAATAACCCATCCTTTCCTCACTAATTTGTAATATTAAGTTTGACGATTTGCATCCGTCCATTCTTTGTATTTTTATAATGTCCAAGCACAGAAAAGTAAAATGAAGTCTTGAGCAAGAGAATAGCTCAGTAGATAATCTGAGTTTCCAACGTGGTCTAATTTGCATTGTGTGTGTGTGTTTTTAACCCTGTGATGTCAGCCTACGCTTGTGTGTGTGACTCCAGGCAGCACTTCCTTGAAAATGGAAATTTGTATTGACTGCAGGTTGCCAGCACTGTTAAAGAATACTGATCATCTATCTCAAACGATTAGTGTAAACAAGATCCTGGAAATGACAATGACTGTTCAACCTATTGCTTATGGATGGCTTTAGCCAATTTCTCTGAAACCAAAACCTAAATCAATAAATTAAGCAAATATACGCTCACACGATTGACAGTGAATTCACGTAGGAAGGTCTGGTATTGGATGGGGGTCAGGAAGTCACAGCAGGTGTCACGAGGTTACACGCTTAGGTTCCACAGTCATGCAGGAGGCCCTGCTGTGTGCATGGAGTTTTGCTGAATTGTGTAGCTTTTAAAATAGGAAGCATAAGCTTGCCCCCAAGTTAAGACATGCAAGTTGCAAAACCTGAAGGAAAAAATCATTACTTGTGCAGATTTAAATTCGTTCCGATGGCAAAGATGCATTCTAAGAACGGCATGAACTGCTTGCTCATTGATTTGTACCCTTCGGGGGAGAGATGGCTGCTAATGATGACGGGCGGCCTGCGTCCGGTCTGGCGTTTGAGAAGCCCCGTCTTCGGCACTTGGTAATTTGCACACGCGATGGGACCGTACACAAAAAAGTGCTGACTTTGGCCGCATGGAAGAGAATTCCTTTTTCCCAAGCTTTTGGTAGCTTTAAACTTTATAGTTTTTCCCTTTCTTGTGGAACCGTATCTCCAACTTGGTTTTCAAGGCTATTTCCGTGGTCCCCTCTGGCAGAACCCGAGACAGAGTTGGCACTTTGTGGTCAGGGTTCCATTTGGATACACACATACCCCACGTGTGAGATATTTTTACCTAGTACACATTAACTAGTTTTTAATATATGTTTGTAAACCATTGAGAAGTGTTCATCAGAGAATGTTATTCTTAAATAAACAACCTGCAAACATAGAATGATTGTAGTGTCCTATTTTGTTTTTTTTTGTGTGTGTTTTTAAACTCAAAGTTGTGAGTGGTTTTAATTCACTTTTTAATTTTCAGTAGAGATTTCAGATTTATACTTGAGCTTTAAAAAACAAAGTATTTTTTCTCATTGCAGACAGGAATAGACACTCTATCACCCATCCTGAGCAAGGAGCTGGCCGAAGGCACGAAAGCTTTGCTGGATAGTCTCGGGACTCTGGCCCAAGAGGTAAGTTATATCTTTCCAACACCAGAAGGCAGGCCGTCCACAGTCACTTTTTTAACCCTAAGTTTGACTAACAGCATTCTTTTGATTTGAATATCATATGAAATGTACAATCAATAGTAGAGGCATCAGTGGCCTTAAAAATGATATGGTTTGATCTCCTTACATCAGAGAAGAAGAAACAGACTCAGAGATGTCTCAGGGCTAATTGGTTAGTGGCTAAAGGCTTGATATGTAGTCTAGAACTTTCTTCCATTTTTACTGCCACCCCTAGCTGATAACTCATTGGAAAGAAGGTGTTTCCCCCGACTCCCTCCGACCCCTTGCGCTGTGTTTGTCTCACCAGTGCCTTCCCCACATTTCTTCTTTAGCTGCAAGGCCAGAGAATCTTTTTGCCCAAACACTTGTTTGCTGACTAATCCTCAGCTTTCCCTTGTGTACACCTGGCCTCTGGGGTTCGACTTGGGGAGTAAAGTCTTTTGGTGAACACTGCGTTGAGTTTGCCTTGGAGGTCCCCACGTTGACAAATGTGTCAGAATAACCTTTGCCATAGATCAGTGGGCCCGCAGGTCCTTACAGAAACAGTTCAGCTCTCCTCTGCCTCCAAGCCAGGGTGCGCTTCACCTTCTGACACCCAGCCTTGTTTCCCGTTAGACTTGGACAGGAGGGACTGTCTGGGGCCCTATGTGCAGGGCGCTGAGCCAGTGGGCGATGGTCGGAACCAGGCAGGCCTTAATGTATAGGGCATTGGCTAGGAATGGTGTGGGGGGGAATTTTCTCAGACGTGGCCCCGCCTGATTTTAGCTGCTTCTGTAATTCATTTTTTTGGTATTGGTATCATTTTTCTCAAATATCAAAATATACTTTGTTTTCTGGGAATAAAAGTATTATACGTTCCCTGTGGAAAATGCAGAGTGTTTGGAAAAATATAGAAAAAAGTATAGAAAACACCAAGATTAAACAGTTGACACTTCTGTATCGTTTTTAGTTTTCCCAAAAAGCAAAAAACTTTTAATTATGCTTATGTGTCTGGCTGAAGAAGCTTGGATTTTGCATCCCTTTCAGGAAAATAAAAGCCCTCTCCCAGCCTGCCATTTGTTACGTAATTCAGTTGTGAGTGCTGGTGACAGTTCAGGTCCTGGAGAAGCTGGGCCACCTGCGGTTCTTCCTGGAGGCAGAAAGAGACACGGGAACTGCCCTGCAGGTCCATCACCATTTCTCTGGGGCCCTGTTAGCTGACGTGGGTGGCCCTGAACTGACTACTCTCCCAGCCTCAGAGAGAGCAGAGCAGGGACTGTAACATGGGAGGCTGCCTCCAAACTCAGGGCCCGGGTGCAGCCATTTCCTCTTACATCACCAGCCTGCCTTTTGTCTGGGGTTAAAAAAAAATAAGTAAAAGCATGTGATGCTCCCACTGCTGATGTGGCGGAAACTCTCCAACTGCGCAGTATACATTTTTCTTGGCAGCTGCTTCCGTGTGTACTGCTTGCTCCCTCGTCCAGGGCAGGCAGGGGCCATCTGGTCCCTCGATGTGAAACCCTCAAGTCACTTTGGCCCCACGCTACTCAGTGTGTCACTTGCTATTTCTCTGGGACAAATGGGAGAAGATAAATAAATAAAAGTTCCGCACCAAGGAAGCGTGGAGCATGAGCTGAGGGGCAGAAGAATGAGTAGGCGTTTGCCCCTAAGACAGGTACTGGGAAGAGCTGAAAGTTTGGAGTAACTTCACCATTTATGGTGCCTTGTCCACAGATGTGCTCGTTTTATGTGGGAAGAAATTTATTATTTTGGTTGGTCCATGGCGGGATGGTGGTGTTGAGGCCGCCTATGGGAAGAGAAGTGAGTGGCTTTTACTCACTGTTATTTAAAAATCTCCAGGGCTCTTGCACCCACCAACCAAAGGAAAGGTGGTCTGGCTATCTCTGCCCTCCCTGTCTCTGTACCTCATACAGGCTAGGAAAAGATAAAGTAGGGAAAAGCTGGCCACGTCCCTGTGTTCTAGTGGAATGCGTTAGATGTTCCTTCTCTGGAGGGACGCGTGTTTGGGACATCCGACCACCCCGGGAGTGTCTGGTTCCCCTCTGGCGGCTGAAGGCAGTCAGGACCTACAGCATCCAGGACCATGCTCCGCGCCCTGCTGCCCCCCCGGACCAGCAGGCTCTGTGAGACAGGCACACGGAGTCTGATTCTAGGCCTTCTCTAAGGTGTGCACAGGGTCCCACAGCCTCTGCCCTCCACTTTTCATGGCTTGGTCTTCCTCGTGGGGAGAACATGCAGTGACTTTTCAAGGGCTGTAGGGATCCGTTAATGATTTATTGTGAAATGTGTGGAAATACAAAGTGCTTTATAAATATTTAATTGCAATAGCCATTGGGCCAAGAACTCCACGAGGCGCTGGAGTACATTTGTATGTGAGACAAAGCGCTTGTCGCTTGGAAGTCACAGACACAGCATCCGGCTGCCTGGAGAGTCTGACTCATCGCGCGCAGCACCCCTTCCGTGCAGGGCCCCTCTCGTATATCATGTGGTTTATTCCTCACCACCACGCTCTGTCATCGTCCTGATGATACGTTGGGCCTGAGAAGAGTGACCTTTCTAAGGCTACATGCTAATGAGAGATGTAGCTGGGATTCAAACTCTCCGACGTTCTGCTTTTTCCATTGCCCAACACCTGAGGTCGCACACAGTAGCTCTTCTCCCAAGGGGCAGAGGGCCCCTCAGTTTGCACACTGGAGTTGGAGGTGTTTAGAAATGTGTCAGCGATCGAGGGTGTGAGCAGCTCCTGATGTGTGTATATGAACAGAGAGAGCAGTCTCTCCTATCAACCAGAAGATAATCGGAATAAAATAAAGCCCATCACCAGGGGCCCCGCTAACTGCTAAGCTGTGCTTCTCCATCTTTAATGTGCATAAGCATCTTGTGAAAATGCAGGTTTAAACTGCAGATCAACAGATCAGAATCTGCACTTCAAACCTCTCAGATGACACTGATACTGGTGGCCCCTGGACCACACCCGGCATGGTTCCGGCAACCCTGTCGCCAGGCTTTGAGGAGATGATGTCATACAAGACAGGTTCTGGGATGTGGCCTTGGTGAGGCCGAGAAAATAATATGTTCCTTTCTCTTCTCTGTCTCCACCCCTTTCTTCTCTTCCCTCTCCTTTTCCTCCTGATCCCTGGCCTCAGCTGCTGAGCATGAGGAGCTGGAGTGACATGCGGCAGGAGGTGATGTTTCTGACCAACGAGAACAGCTCCAGCTCGTCCACCCAGATATACCAGGCTGTGTCCCGCATCGTCTGTGGCCATCCGGAGGGTGGGGGCCTGAAGATCAAGTCCCTCAACTGGTACGAGGACAACAACTACAAAGCCCTCTTTGGAGGCAACGGCACCGAGGAGGATGCTGGCAGCTTCTATGACAATTCTACAAGTGAGTGTGGGCACCCACCTAGAGGGTGACTCAGTCAGCCCCGTGTCACCTCTGCCCTCGTGCTGACCCTCATCCTCTGTAGCAGCGTCGGGTGTTCACATGTCTGCTCACCAGGCTGAGCCCCTAGAGGAGAGCCACTTTCCTGCATAGCTACCTGTCTCTACTCTTTGAATGGGGCCTGGCACATCTCGGGTACACAGTGTGTTTGTCAAATGAATGAATGATTGGAAGCCAATCTCCCAGTTTTCTGGGAGGCATAGGAGAGTGGTTCCCAGAGTAATCAAGGCTCTTCTCCTTCTCCCCCTCCCCTCTCCTCCCCTGCCTTGAGGTATGCCTTAAAATGAAAACAGTAACAGTAATAATCATAACTTAAAAGTCAACCTTTAGGGAACATTTCCTGTGCATTCTGTTTGGTATCTCATTTAACCCTTGTAATAACCCTTCAAGGAAGGTTTAATTTTCCCGTATTTTATAGGCTCAGAGAGGTTAAGTGACTTGTTCAAAGCCACAGCGCAGCCAATCCTCAGGAGTCATAGGGATTAAGCCCAGATGCTCCTGGCTCTATGCTTCCCCGCTCTCCCCAGCCAAACCACGTGACCACATGGCCTCTGAAATACCTGTTAGTGGTGGCGTGTGTCTCCCATCACACTTGGGCATTTGATCAGCTGTTTGTTTTCGGTTCTTAGCTGCGAGGCCGTGTTAAAGAACCTGTAACTCCATACCTGCTCCCCACACCTGGGCAGTCCTGCGGGCATGTGTGTCCTGTGCCTGGTGGCAGTGAGGGGCCGGTGTTACAGTTTCAGACAATGGCGTCCTTTTCCTTGAAAACTTGATGCAAGCGAGCCTTTCTCCATTTCCGACCGCAGGTGTGTCTTTCAGACACTGGGTGAGGCAGCTTTTTGTGCATTACTGTAACACAAGAACCTTTTATTTTTCTCTGGAGTAAAGCACTCCAGACATCGCAGCTTGCTCTGCAAGCCCGGAGGGGATGGCGTTACAGGCAGTTTTCTGAAATGCCACCCCTTCCGCGCCCTTGCTTTGCAAGTCAACCCAAGGGAACCTTCATTTTTACAACAGATGTGAATGTGAGCAAATTCCATGTTTTTTTAAAAAATTATATTGTCTTGGCAGCATGTAGAGACTACTTGGTATCTATAAGAACCCAGGGTGAAATTTTTAAAAAAATCAGGAATCCTTTTGGAAAATCAAATCCTATTGTCTGTTATAACTTTGGATTTCTCACTTTAGGATTATTATTACATTTATTACATATACTTGTGATGACACCTGTTAAGTAGAGGGAATTATTTGGTTTTTGCTTGAAAACTAAAGTCTGAGTTCAGCCCACAATGGAAGCAAAGTGGTGAGGGCCGGCATAGGAGCATGGACGTAGAGACGTGCAGGTGTGTGGTAACAACATTTTATACATTGTCTCAGTCGTGAGTTTTCCATCATTACTGTTACAGTAAGCTCTGATTATTTATCAACCATTGTTCTAAGGGCTCTACAGGTAATATCTCAGTTAATCCTCCTCACATGTCTGCCAAGTAGAGGTAATTAACTTTATTTTTACAGGGAAGCACACTGAGGCTCAGACTGATAAAGTTATTTGTTCCATAGCTATTATGTGGTAGAGCTGGGATTTGAACCTAAGACTGTCTCACTGGCTCCAAAGTCCTGTTAGTTCCCACAAGTATATCACCATGTATATGAGTATTTGCCTTTCATCTTCATAGCTCCCTATTGCAATGATTTGATGAAGAATTTGGAGTCCAGTCCTCTTTCCCGCATCATATGGAAAGCTCTCAAGCCTCTGCTTGTTGGGAAGATCCTGTATACCCCTGACACTCCGGCCACAAGGCAGGTTATGGCTGAGGTAAGCTGTCAGGCCCAGGAGTTCCTGTCCAGAAGCCTGTTAGAATTATGGGCAAAACAGTAACGGCAGTTCCAGATGGAGTATACTGAGAAAACTCCTGACTCTTTTGGGGTTTCCAGAGTGAGAGCCTCGAGCCCCACCCAGGCCGGAGCTGCCTGCAGAGGTCGGCTCTCCAGCCTTGGGTATTGGAGCTGCAGGCGGCACCTCTCGGGGCTGGGAGGACTGGGAAAGGGCTGCTGTGATGGAGCTGCTGCCTTTCTCATGTCTCTGCCTCTCCTTTTTCTTCCTGCTCCCCCTGGCTCCCCTCCTGACTCCAGGTGAATAAGACTTTCCAGGAGCTGGCTGTGTTTCATGACATAAAGGGCATGTGGGAGGAGCTCAGCCCCAAGATCTGGACCTTCATGGAGAGCAGCACAGAAATGGACCTTGTCCGGGTGAGTGTCCTGATTACTATGTGCCTGTGTGGTGCCAGAGACGTGGGTTTCTGGTCACCTTCCCCGAAGTAACTGAGCCGAGAATTCTTCACATTTAACCAGCTTAGGCGTATTGAGCAGAGCTCAAGCCGCAGGCTGTCCCCTTTGTAGAGCAACAGGTGACACTGCACAGGGAACACTGTTTCGCGCACATCGTCATCAATGCAGCTGGTGGTCACAAGTCCATTTTCTTAGGAACTGAGTGAGGGCTGGTATTTGGAGCAAGCGTTTGGTGATTGCAGGACCCTCACTACTTTCATTTCTGGCTCTAGAGCCAGCCGCAGCGTCTTGCTTAGCCGTCCTGTGTCTCGGTAGCGCTTGGACAGAGGTGTGGGAGCAAAGGGTTGGTCTGACCCATAGACGGGTGTGAGATGCTCCGAAGTCACTGAGTGAGCACAGAGCTGCCGTGACCGCATGGAGGGGAATTGCATGCACTTAGTCCCTCCGAATCACTTGAAAAGGGGTTTAGTCCTCTAGAGACAAATGGATTCAAAAGCGGAGGAGGCTGAGCAAGAACAGAATGTCTCCTTTGCTTGAGCCTGAGTGCCATTTAATCACATCATCCCTGCCTTAGGCTGAGTCAGAGAATCATTAGACTGTTTCCTATCTCCATGGCGAGGGAGGCCACGTCCTCTTGTGGCTGCTGCCTTTAAGAAGCAGGAGTGGATTTGGTCAGGCTTCTTGTCTTTGACACCTCGTTTGTCAGAGAAGCAGCTGGACTTTAGAGGCAATTCCTATCTGGAAGGTACTCCCTCAGGCTTAGGACTGTCCCCATCCTCTGGGAGGGGTGAGCCCCAGGGGCCCTCCACTGATGGAAAGCTGGAGTCACGGTTGCACTAGTCCTCTTACAGACGCAGGACTCTTAAATCCGGGCCTTAAAAACCAAGGGGCTTTCGTAAGAACAGGAGCAATGATTTTTATGGATTTACTGAATAATTCCTGACTAATATTAATGGCAACTCATGCCCTTCAGGTATGGGTCTCTGTCTGGCTTCGGTCTCTTCTCTGTAGGGGGACTCATGCGAACCAGCCATGGACAGTGGCCTAGACCTAGGTGTGATCTCAGGCCCCTTCTCCCTGGTCCTCTCCTTGGAATCTCTCCCTGTTGGATGTCTCTCCGTCTGAGTCTCAGAGGATTCCATGAGTTTGAAGGGATTCCATGAGGTTGGATCTGTAGGCAGATAGATACTTTCCCTACTCTGAAATGGAGAGTTTGGCGTGGATATTCCAGCCACTCATAGGCTCCCAGTTCTTTGGGACAGAACCTTGTAAATACGGCGGTGGGATTCATCAGGAATCCTGCCGGAGAACCCAGGCTGTGCAATAGGAGACATAGGAGCTGTGGCTGGGGAGAAAGGCGTGGCACGTGGCTTTTAGGACCTTTACTTAAAGCTCCAGGGGACCATGAAAGGATGTGAAGCAAGGGCAGATGTAGATGCCTTACTCTGTGATGAGGGGATTCAAGGGGGTGGGGGCAGATGGAAGGCAGGATGGAAGCCATCCCAGTGGGCGGCCAAGGCATTGGCAGGAGGTGAAGTTTGATGACTGCTTGATTGTGGAGGGGTGAGACAGAGGGAGGCTTTAGAATGACTTTTGGTTTCTAGCTGGCGGGTTGTGGAGATGTCCCACAGGCTGATAGATATTGGGGCCTGAAGAGCAGGGGGCGGTTGCGCTGGAGACACTGACTAAGGACTTACCGGCCTGTGGGTGGAAATCGAAGGAGCCTCCTCCAACTTTCCTTTCTCTGTTAAGGAATGTTTATTTCACCCTGGCTGGTGTAGCTCAGTGGACTGAGTGCGGGCTGGGAACCAAAGGGTCCCTGTTCGATTCCCAGTCAGGGCACATGCCTGGGTTGCGGGCCAGGTCCCCAGTGAGGGCCATGTGAGAGGCAACCACACATTGCTGTTTCTCCCTCTCTTCTCCTCTCTCTAAAAATAAATAAATTAATAAAATCTTAAAAAAAAAAAAGGAATGTTTATTTCATACCACAAGCTTGGGCTTCTCAGTACTCTGTACCTGCTATGCTTTATTGAGGTATAATTGACAAGTAGAAATTGTATATATTTAAGGTGAACAACGTGATGTTTTGCATATCCATTATAAAACGATAACCACAATTGTTAACATGCTTCCTATCACATAGCTGCTGCTTAGCAAATTTCAAGTAGAGTGTGGTCTTGTTAGTACAGTTGCCGTACTGTACCTTTGATCTCAGATTACACAACTGAACCCTAAGCCTTGACCTCCCCATTTCCCCACCCCCAGCCCCTGGCAATTACCCTTCTACCCTGTGGTAGCTCTTACCTTGCTGTGGTCTGTGGTTCTGTCTATACCCATAGCCTCACCCCGCAGATCCGAAATCACTTCTCTGTGGCATCATGGAACCCGCTGATACGAAACGGTTCTGGTTTCTAGCTCCTCACTGCCTTCTTCATCACAAGGCCCAGCTTTCTCTCCGGCCACCACTCCTCAGGGCGAAATTAGGCCTCCTGGTCCCCGCAAGTACCCTAGAATGGCCCCACGATCAGAGATTTCACTAGGCTCATCTCTGGTCTTGTGTCCTTGGCCATATTACTCAAAGCCCACACTAGGCAGGGCCCGTCTTACTCCGACACCACGTGCCTTCACGCAGCTCTCGTTCATTCACTTCAAGTTCCCAAATAAAGTCATTTCAGAATTGCTAACCCATATTCCTGTGAACTTTCGTGAGGTGCAATTTTGTATCTATTTATGTTAGCAAAAATACATATCTTACCGATGACAGTGTAAATTGTTTTTCCCTATTGGAAAGCAATTTGGGATGAAAATTGCAAGAACCATAAAATATGTGCTATCCTGTTTACCTCCATTCCACACACCCTCAGGGGTGTATCCCACAGAAATAATTTTAAAAGAAGGAAGTCACTGTAGGACAGAAAATGTTATTGCTATAATAATTGTTATTGTGAGAAATTAGAAATAGGCTAAATGCTAAGCAGTATGAGAATAGTCAATGAAATTATAGTGTATATAATCTATGAAATCATTATGCTTCCATTAAAATAATAAATATGAAGTCACCTGGGGAAAGAAGCTTATGTTACTGGAAATAAGACTGATTTAAAAAGCAGCCATATTTGGTCCCCGAGAGATTCCATTTCAGCAGAGCGAGGGTTTCATTGTTCCTCTTGAAGCTGCCACTGGAGCTGCGATAGGAGCTGCAGCTGCCGCTCCCTTTCTGTGAGCTGAGTTTGAAGCTGACCATTGTTTTGCCAGCACATCTGTGCAGGCCTCTGCCCCAGCCCTCTGCGCCTATTGGCTGAGCGCCAGACGGGCTTGTCCTTTTTTTCCATATTGACCCATGTGAGGGCCAACCAGCGAGGGAACAAGGAATGGCAGACTGGCCTCCTTTGCATCGTGACCTATGTGTCCTGCAGTTGGGAAAGATCATATTTTACTTGATTTGATAACAGCATTGCTTTCCCAAACTAAATAGCAAAAGTGGATTTGTCTTCATTCAGTCTAGGGATAGGGTCTTTATGAGCAGTCGTCAGGCATGTCTAAAGAGAGGAAGGGAATACAATGCAGTGGGAAGGTGGGGCAGAATCAGAGCCCATGTTTCATATTCTGGCTTTGCCACTTATTAGCTGTGTGAGCTGGTGTTAGGGACTTGACCTCTCTGAATGTCAGTTTTCCCATCTTTAACAAGGGAACCATTAAAGATACCTTCCTCGTGGAGTTGTGTGAGGTAAAGCATGTAAATAATTCAGTGCAGTAACTGTGCAGAGTAAGTATGAGTACTGTTGTCACTGTAGGTAATACTGTTACATGAGCTTGTTTGGTACAGTGGAAAACGTGGGGACTCTGGGTCAGACTGGTTAGCTCCATGGCTATTAGCACTGTGACTCAGCCTTGGTTAACATCCTATTCATTTATATTCAATACCAGTGTTCTCATCTTTAAAATGGGGGCATGCTTACCTCACCGTTTTCTGCGAAGATAAAAATAAAAAGGAGACAACATATGTGAAGGGTGTTTTGCAAGTCCTATGCTCATGCAGTTGGTGTCTACTACTTGTGATTTCTCATTGACATGGCAGACGCTCTTGAACAGCAGAGGCAATGACCACTTCTGGGAACAGCGATTGGTCGGCTTAAATTGGACCGCCAAAGATATTTTGGCATTCCTGGCCAAGTACCCAGAGGATGTCCAGTCAGCCAACGGCTCTGTGTACACCTGGAGAGAAGCTTTCAATGAGACCAGCCGAGCAGTGCAGACCATATCTCGCTTCATGGAGGTGAGGATCTGTTCTGTGGAGGATCCGTTCGTTTAGAAAAGGCCATGGTGTCCCCCTCCCGCCCCGCCTGAGATGGTGCAATCAGTCAGACTAGAAGAATGTTTAGAAATAACGTGCAGACTTATTTACTGTGGCATTCCGCAAACCTAACACAGGACTTAGTGTACAGAAGCCACTCGATAAATGTCAGCTGAAGGATTGAATGAGTAAATAAACAAACTGAACTCAGGCTTTATTCTGTCTGGCTCAGGGGTGTTTCTGTCCATTGTCTTCTGGGTTTTCTTGTGTTTCAGTATTTCAATCCCTAATGGCAACAGAGCAGTCCCTCCAGGCGTTGATTGTGAAAGTCACCTAAAATCTAATCAGACAGACTACATTTTAACATTGAGTTTTAAAAATTATGTCACTTAATAGGGACAAATAAAAGGTTTTTGTTTATTTTTTCTCTATTTATTTGATTAGTTCTGAATGACTCAAAATTGCTAAGAAAACAAAGAGGAAAAAGAGATGTGGTCATGGTTTGAACCTCCTTCCTACTACAAAAGTCAGTATAGGTCACTTATCTCTAAATTTCAGTTAAAAAACATGATCCATTTTTGTTTGAATATTGGAAAATGACGTTTGGGAAGATTTGTAGAGTGAGCGTAAAAAGTCACACAGTGAGCCCTTCCCTGTTCGGGTAGGGTCTGCCTTGGCCACCACATGTTTGGTCCCCCAAGTTCTCACGGCAGCTGTTTTTCCTTCAGTGTGTCAACCTGAACAAGCTGGAACCAATAGCAACAGAAGTCTGGCTCATCAACAAGTCCATGGAGCTGCTGGATGACAGGAAGTTCTGGGCTGGCATCGTGTTCACCGGAATCAGCCCTGGCAGTGCCATGCTGCCCCATCATGTCAAGTACAAGATCCGAATGGACATCGACAATGTGGAGAGGACGAATAAGATCAGAGATGGGTAAGTTGAGTCCCGTCACACCAGCCAGCCTTGGGGAAGTCAAGAGCAGCTAAGGCGACTGCAGGTACTTAATTTTATCGACTCACTGGGGAGAAACTCCAACTGGTGGCATGATTTTGGTGAAATGGCCACATTTTTGGGTGGAGGCAGTTATTTCAAAGGTCATAAAATACTATCTTTTAATAAAAATACTATAATCTTTGATTGAACATTCTCACTCAAGGGCATTAATCCCAAGGAATTAAATCAACAGGAAAAAGAAGAAAAAAAAAAAGACTTTAGGTTCCCTGTGTTAGCATTATCCATTTTTTACAAAAAGGGGCAAACGATCAGTCTGAAAGCGGGTGGTTAGGAAAATTTTGTTATGTCTGCTTGGTGCAGTGTTAGGTATTCAAAGGAGGGGAAGAAACCGAACTAATAAGTGATGCACTCTTTCTGATATCTATTTAAAAATGTGTGCATAGCAACTGACACCAGAAGGTAAGATCCAAAAATAAAAATAGTAGCTCAGGAGTGGGGATGGATCGTGGGTGGCTGGATGTTTTTCTTGTATTGTTCTAAGGAGCGTTGGATCGCCTGTGGCTTGCTTCTAGGTACTGGGACCCCGGTCCTCGGGCTGACCCCTTTGAGGACATGCGGTACGTCTGGGGGGGCTTCGCCTACCTGCAGGATGTGGTGGAGCAGGCAATCATCAGGGTGCTGACGGGCACCGAGAAAAACACGGGTGTCTACGTGCAGCAGATGCCCTACCCCTGTTACGTCGATGACATGTGAGTCAGTAAACCTCCGTCTTTCTTTGGCCGGATAACCCTGTCCCCAAATGGAGTGCAGACACAGCACACCCCATGGGAGGAGACAGTGCTTTGATCTTACTTTACATGGCTGTTGATACCGGTCAAATATTGTTTTTTGAAATTCTGTGACGATTTCAGGAAATAAGATGCCAGATGTAGGTAGTTGACAGTTTGAGCCACATCAGAGACAGCCCCATGCCACACACTGGTAATCCTCCTTCCTTTCTTGTTCACGGTTACCAGAGCTTTTCTTTTTTTTACACTCTACTCTTTTGGTCAAAATTTCCCACTCTTTGCCGTGACAAACTCATGCAAGCGCATCACAAATGCGCACATTCCCCAAACACAGAGACAGCGTCCCGGACCTATAAAAGCTGACTGCATGTAAATTTGTCTACTCCCGCTCTATAAATGGCACATTACATTTTGAAACAGTCCACATAAAACTGAACAAGGCCTTTTTTATCTTAGGCTGTTAAGATAACCTTTTAGTGCTTAGTACCAGGCTGCCAAGTTCTTGTGCAAGATGTGTCTTTGGGTGTAATGATTTCTAGTAAGAGGGAATGCGGAGAGGTGGAATCATTGCAGGCTTCTGAAATACGTGATATCGCCTCCAAATTGGAAATTTCTCTCTTCTCTATTGTTGTTGTTGGTGTGTGGGTGTGCAGGCAGTGATCGGAGTGTGGAAGCCTCATTCCTCTCCCTGGGTTCCCTCTCTGCTTTGCGTCGGATAATCTGTTTCCTTGTATGGCTCACTGTAGCTTTTCCGCTTCACCCAAAATTGTCTTGATTTTTATCTGCAGAAAGATTAGCCAGAATTTTCCAAAGGGAGACTTTTCCAAAGGCCCCCTGAGCCCAGATTTGCTGTTGAAAGGATGTCTAGGATGAGGACATGGTGTGAGCTCAGAGGCATTAGGAGACTTTGCTGTTGGCACGTGGCAGTAAGTGCAGAAGTGGTCGAGCTGGGACTTGAGGCTTGAGTTTCAGGATCCAGATTCTGTGTCCCATTTACTTCACTGCATTTCCTGTTCTAATTGGGAAATATTCCCGACAAGAGCTGCTGATGTGTATTTCTGCACGCTTTTTTCAAATGGTTATGCAAGGCAGCTTAGTAATGAGATGAGATGACCTTGGACATGTTGAATTTGATCATGAGAGAATGAGTTGTTTTTTTGGTTTTTCTGTTTCAGTACTTTGAAATCACCCTCATTTAGCTTAATGACATTCCACAGTTACCTGGTTACTAAGGCAGGCCCCCAAAGAAGCTTATTTTGGCAGTACTTTGTTAGTCTAATTTTTATCACTACCATGCACTGCTCATGAAGCATTTTGATAAAATAACCTGGGTGTTTCAGCATCCAGAGGGCCTGCCATCTTTGGCTCAGTCACAGTGCTTTCGCTTGCATGTAGGCCCAGAGGCATTGGCCCCTGAGTCTGGCTCACACTTGTCTTTAATTCTCCCCGCTCCCTCCCCGGGGCCTCCAGCTTCCTGCGGGTAATGAGCCGGTCAATGCCCCTCTTCATGACACTCGCCTGGATTTACTCTGTGGCTGTGATCATCAAGGGCATCGTGTATGAGAAGGAGGCGCGGCTGAAGGAGACCATGCGCATCATGGGCCTGGACAACGGCATCCTCTGGTTCAGCTGGTTCATCAGTAGCCTCATCCCTCTGCTCGTGAGCGCCGGTCTGCTGGTGGTCATCCTGAAAGTAAGCTGCCTCACTGGCTCCTCCCTCCTGGAACCTCCTGCACAGCCCAACATGGGCTGCATGAGGAGAAGAAGAGCAGATATTCTTTGGGAGGGATTGGGTCCAATGTGCCATCTCCTGCAATACACTCATTTTATAGTTGGGAAAATTGAGACCCAGAGAGGGACAGTGACTTCCCCAAGGTCAGCCCAGCTGGTTGGCAGCTAACCAAGGTTAAAACGCAGGGTGCTTGCTTCCCAGGTAAACACACACATAATTGTGCCATTGGCAGAGGTTCATGGCAGCATCTGAGAGCTATTCATTGCCTTACTCATATTGGGTAGTAATTCTTCTGGAATATCTAGAAACTATAATCAGAAGGATATATATTGTTGCAGGTTAGGTTTTCTTGAAGCAGAGACTGAAACAGAGCTTGGCATATGATTCTTTATGAGAGATCATCGTCTCTGGAAGGGAGGGAGGGGATGCAGGATTGAGCAGAGGGAGCTGAATTGCAATGCAGGGCCAACCCCGTGGAGCATATACAGCTTATCAGAGTTGTCCCTCATGGAGTTGAAATGTCCAGCTCTTTAGGTTCCCCCAAGGCTTCCCTCCCTGATGTCCAAGGCCCCGGGCCCCTCAGTCAGTCATTGAAAGTGTGTGTTCCCCAGGGCCGGGGGCTCTCTGCAGCAGTGACAAACCCAGGGGAGTTGATACCTGGAAGCTGTCCACTGACCAGGACCCCCAGAAGGGGACTGTGGGGCACGGTTCTGTGTCTACCACATACATTAATAAGTTTGTATGCCAATTTTCTTTACCCACAATCATTTCGTTTAAGGATGCTTCAAATAAAAATATACGTTTTTAAAGAGTGGGGAGCACAGGCCCTGGCCAGTGTGGTTCAGTTGGTTGGGTGTCATCTGCGAACTGAAAGGTCGCTGGTTCAGTTCCTGATCAGGACATATGTGGGTTTAATCCCCGGTCAGGGTGCATGCAAGAGGCAATAGATTGATGTTTCTCTCTCACATCTCTGATTCTGTCCCTCTTTTCACCCCCTCTACTCCCCTCTCTCTAGAATCAATAAAAGAAATTTAAAGAGGGAGGAGTACAATGGGATAGGAACTAACATTTAATGTACTACTACTCACTCTTCATTACAAATGAGCACTTATATTGGTTTCCAAGCACTGTTTAAAGCACACCACATGTCCTGTCTTAGTATATGTCCTCACCAAATGACCCATTTAACGTACAAGGAAATGAGGCTGAGGAGGGTTACGGACTTCACTGAGGCCACCCGACAGTTTGGCAGAGCAGTTCTTGCTAAAATCAACCCCCTCTCACATCTGACCGCAGGGGGTGGAGCTCCGTGGCGGGGGTGGCGGTCCAGTGGCAGGTGCATGGGAGCTGCTCTGGGGCAGTGTGTGCTGGCAGGTCCTGCTCAGGTATCCCCGACTGCTAGAGATAAGCTTAACAGTCCACCAGAGTTGGGCTGACTGGGAATGCAGAATCCGTGACAGGTGATCAAGGAGGATGCTGAGATGGCCTTGGCTTTTGGAGGAAGAAGTCACGTGGGTTGCTGTCTCTTACAACTCTTTCCTGGTGCCAAGAGTCCTAGTCCTTATAAAAGAAGAAACCAGGTAATATTTCTTTGAGAAACAAAGAATGAAATTGTTGAGATGAACCTCAACGAATATCAACCCTGGACTCTGTTCTGGTCCTGACTCGACTACTGTTTTGCTGTGTGGTCTTAGTCCAGTCATTTCCCTTCTCTCGCCTTCAGTTTCCTCATCAGAAAAATGAACAGCGCTGTCCCTCGATATTGTCTCTGAGATGAGTAGGAATAAGCCCTGCTTCTTCATAGACCGTGTGAGGATGTGCTCGCTGGTCAGAGCAGCCCATTTATTGAGTTTCTTTCTTCCCAGTTCGGAAACCTGCTGCCATACAGCGACCCCAGCGTGGTGTTCGTCTTTCTGTCCGTGTTCGCCGTGGTGACCATCCTGCAGTGCTTCCTGATCAGCACGCTCTTCTCCAGAGCCAACCTGGCGGCGGCCTGTGGGGGCATCATCTACTTTATGCTCTACCTGCCCTACGTCCTGTGCGTGGCATGGCAAGACTATGTGGGCTTCACGCTCAAGATCTTTGCGGTGAGTGCCTCCAGGCTTTTTGCAGGAGCTGCTGTCACAGCGCCCCCCAGTGTTTCACCTCCATGTTACAGTCCAAGCTGAGACAGGGGATGGGAGTCTCTTTCCCATGAGACATGAACATCAGCGCTAGACTGTGGGCTTCTTAAAGTTAGGGGTTGTGTCTCATTGAATTGTTTATTTTTAATCCTCTCAGCGAATGCTGGTTGAGATGAATCGGGTAGAATTTTTCAGAGAGCCGGAATGTCCCATAAATGCAGCTGGAGATATATGGCATTGGGGACCCCCTTTAGATAGTAGATGCCACCTTCACCTACACTGACCATGTTAAGCTCACCATAAGTCACAGCTACAAATAGAACCGAAAGCTCTTGAAGTCACAGCTGGCTCCTTCTCGATTCTTGTCTTCCTGGTGTCCAGGATGGGGTTTTGCTTGAGTAATATTTTCTGAACTGAAAAAGCATGAGGAGCAGGTGCACCATCTCCCCACAGACCACTGACTTCAACACTTCCTCCCCCTTGTTTGTAGGATGCGGGGCCTTCAAGGGGGTGTGCAGTCCTGTATGAATCAGGGCGAGCGGCCAGCTCTCCCCTGGTTCACTCGTAAGACTTACGCACAGGGTGCTCCAGGTGCCTCAGTCTGGACCCCTTAAATATTAGCAGTCGCCAGCAGGCTCCTCTGACTTGAGCCATCGCTAGCTGAGTAGGACATTGAGGGATGTAGGAGTGTGCATGAGGCACAGGACTGTGGAGCCCTTGGGGCATCTTTGGAAGCAAAACATTCTGAAAGTTTCATACTTCATCTTACATGCATTTCTGAAATGAGTGTGCATAATAAGTGGTTATAAATAGAATCATTTCATATGCTGCCATGGAGCCCACTCCCCTAAAGGGACTCTGTAGGTGAATGCTTCCATGTCTTGTAATTGATCCATTTTGCAAATTCAAATTTCTCCAGGTGAAATTCACACTAGACGTGTTAGAAAAATGAGACAGGAGCTGGATAGGTGACTCTTGCCTGTTTCTCACAGAGCCTGCTGTCCCCCGTGGCTTTTGGGTTTGGCTGTGAGTACTTCGCCCTTTTCGAGGAGCAGGGCGTCGGGGTGCAGTGGGACAACCTCTTCGAGAGCCCTGTGGAGGAGGATGGCTTCAACCTCACCACCGCGGTCTCGATGATGCTGTTTGACACCTTCCTCTACGGGGTGATGACGTGGTACATCGAGGCTGTCTTCCCAGGTACCCTGAGCTCCCACACTGCTTCCGCTGTCTGCTAGGGAAGTAGGAGTTCTGGGGGCAGAACTGTTTTTCCTTTTCGCTGCAATTTCTGTAGGGCCTGGGGCTCCCTGGAAAGTAGTGAGGACTTTAGATCTACAGCAAACACATAGAACAAAGAGAAGAAGCTGGTGCTAAAAGTACAACTCTCACCACTGATACAGCTCGTGTTTCTTGAGCACTGTGTGCCAGGCACTGTACAAGTGTTTTGTGTACTTGGGTTCATTGAAAGTCCTCATATGGCTACCCTTACGTGTTTGCAAATGAGAGCATTGCGACTCAAAGCAGTTAAGTAATTGCCTGTGGCCACACAGCTGGTAAGCGTTGGTGCTTGAAGGGGATACTGGGCTGTCCTGGGTCAGCTGGCCCAGGAGATGCCTCCCAGTGCTGACCCAGTTACTCTAATTCTGCCTCTCCAGAATCACCACCCGTGATGGTTCTGTTTCTTCAGACAGACTGTGAATAATAAGTATGTTGGCTCTAAGCCCTGGCTTGTGGTTTAATCGAATTAGTATTCGTAAAAATTTATTTGATACTTCCCTTAATAAATCTTCTTGACCAAGACCTGTCTTGGATGCATTTTTATACCAGATCAAATTCTGAGAGAGTGAGGTTTAACTCCTTCTGGTTCACCTTCTAATTTTCCTCTGGGGGTGTGGGCTGTATGTGGAATGTTTATTTACCCCTACCTGAACTTCCGGCAGAGGATATGCAGCTTCCTATTATGCAGATCTGGACTCAAATGCTGAATCCTCCGCTTACTGGCTGAGTGACCTTGGGTCAAGTACTTATCTCCCAGTTTCCTCATCTCTAAAATGGGGATATAGCTGCTTCATGGGGTTGCTGGGACATTGAGAGAGGTACAGAACTTATGGCATATATGGTAGGTCTGCCCAATGTTAGCTCCCTCTTCCCCTACTTCTGTTGCAGTCTGTCTTACCTCCAAGGCAGCATGAAGGAGAGAGTGGGTCTGGCTGATCTAGATATCTCGGGAATGCTGGAAAGTGGACAAGCTTGATTCATTCCTGTGCTTTGCTTTCAGGCCAGTATGGAATCCCCAGGCCCTGGTATTTCCCTTGCACCAAGTCCTACTGGTTAGGTGAGGAAAGTGACGCCAAGAGCCAGCCTGGTTCCAGCCAGAAGGGAGCATCTGAAAGTAAGTGCTGCTACACCCTCTGATTGTCGGGGCCAGAGTCTAAAACCACTCCTGGGACAGGGAAACTGCATGCCATGTCCCTCTGCAAATTCTCCCATGCTGTTGGATCTAGTGCAGTTGGCTTATCAAGGAGTCACCATCTGAGTCCCTGAGGGATGTTTTCTTGGCTTCTTGAAAAGTGACTGTAGACCTCCCCCTCCACCCTCCCACCTCCACTTCTCATGCTATCCTAATAGCTGGAAGGAAGAGATAAAGAAAACTGTGGAACGATAACCCGGCCTGCCTTGTCTATGGTTGTAGATGTAGAACCGGTGTAGGCTGCCACCAGGTGGCGGCCACCGAGCTCAGCCTGTGCTTCTTAATATTCTCACCCTTCACTGACCAGAGCCCTAACCCTCTCCTGGCCTCGGACCTGTGGTTCAGCAAAGGCTCCGCCTCCTAGACTCTGCTCAGGTTCTTGGGGGGAAACCCTCTCTTTGTGTTCACTGTGACTTCCTCAGTAGCTAGTGAGTCCCCCTTCTGCCGTTCCCTTCTGCGCCCTCCTCCTAGTCACCCGTGGTCAACTGTGACGTTCCTTAGTCTTCCTGGCCAACCTCCGCTCTCCACCCAGCTTCTGTGTCAGTCAGCAGCCCTGCGCACAGCTGCTGGAATGTGTCGTGTCCCACACCGCCCTGCCTCGCGTGCAGTTTTCTCTCACGGGAGAACGCTCTCCAACTCGCCTGCCTTTTAAATTCCTACTTCAAGACCTACTGCCACATCCCTTCCCCTGAGCAGCCCTCCTGGCTTCCCACATTGTCAGTCACTTACTTCTCTGAAATTTTGCAGAATTAAAAAACACACCAAAACCCTTTTATTTTAAAATAATTGTAGGCTCACAGGAAGTTGTAAAAAACTTGTACCTTTCGCCCAGTTTCCTCCAAGAGTGACACCTGGCATAACTATAGTACAATCTCAAAACGATGACATTGACATTGGTACGCTTCACAGACCTTCAGATACCACCAGTGTTACATGCATGTGTGTGTGTGTGTGTGTGTTCGTGTTCAGTTCTGTGCAGTTTTGTCACGTGCAGAGATTCATGTCATCACTGGTTCAGTCGAGGTGCAGAGCTGCTTCATCCCCACCAGCTCCCTCATGCTGCCCTTAGTAACCACAGCCTGCGCCCCTCCTCTCTGTGCCCCGACCCGTCAACCGAGAATCTGTCTTCCAACTCCTAGCATTTCATTACTTCCGTAATGCTGTGTAAATGGAACCATACAGTATATAGTCTTTTCAGATTGGGTTTCTGTTCAGCATGATTCCCTTGAGATCCATCCACGTTGCGTGAGGTGCATCGACAGCTCCTTCTTTTTCATCGCCTGGTAGGGCTCCACAGGATGGCTGGCTGTGCGCCACAAGCTCCGCGGCACTTCACGTGTGTTTTCCGAACCGCTTTTAGCACCTTCTATTTTAATTGTCTGCCAGGTCTTCTTCCCCCTCTAGACTGAATCCTCCTGTAGCGCTGCATTCTCATCACCACTGCCAGTGCCCAAATAGGCCCTCAATAAATACAGGTGGGGCAGAAGTCGGTTTACAGTTGCGCATGCGCAAAACAGTGCATTCTTGTATTATTCCTTATTTACTAATTATTGTATTATTTATTATCATTAACCTGCTTTTGCCCACCCCTGCATTTCTAGCCTGCCTGCCTTCCTGAGAACCCTGAAGTAGCGATGGAGAAGGAACAGGCCTGAAAGTGCAGCACAGCTGCTGTGTCTTCACGCTCCGCTCGTCGTTGCCTTCTGTGGGTTCATTCCTGTTTTCTCTCTTCTCTCAGTCTGCATGGAGGAGGAGCCCACCCACCTGAAACTGGGTGTGTCCATTCAGAGCCTGATGAAGGTCTACCGAGATGGCATGAAGGTGGCTGTCGATGGCCTGACCCTGAACTTCTATGAGGGCCAGATCACCTCCTTCCTGGGCCACAACGGAGCCGGGAAGACCACCACCATGTAAGAAGAGGGTGCGGCTCTCTCAGAATCAGCCTCAGGAAGGCTCTTTAGTACAGTTAGAAATTCAAACCTAAGAATGTTGCGTCGGTCACTGGGGCGAGGGCCGAACACGTGAAGCGTCGAAAGGTGTAAAGCTATTACCTGATCATGCCAGTGCTTTCCAAAGGCTGGTTTTTGCTGTATATTATTTATTCCACCTAAAATAGCCTGGGGATCTTTTTGTGACCATTCCCATTCAGATCTCAGGATTCGGGAGTGCTGTCAGAACCCGAAGCTGAGGCAGCTCTGAGAAAGGTTCTTCTCTGGAACTGATTTGCTCAGAACGGTGGGGCCAGGATGTGGAAGGAAAGGTTAGAAGTGTCGGAGGGAGGCAGTGATTTCCAGGAACTCTGCGTCTGAGCGGCCGTGAGAAACAGCTGGGCAGCTGGCTGTACAATGGTCTCCCTGGGAGGGACCTTGTGGTGGGCAGCGTCAGATGGGCATGTGAGTTAGAGAAACACCGGAACTAACCTCAGTGGCTTTGCATGTTGTCCCTCAACCATTGCAAAGGATGTATCATTGGGGGGGTGACCTTATTTTCCTATTTTATCTTTTTTTTTTAATGAAAAACCAACATATGATGAACATTGCAGAAAATCTTAAAAAGGTGTACAAACGTCCTACCACTTAACCCAAACAAGGTGCTTTTTATTTTTGAATAATTTCTTATTGTTTATCCACTTTATGTGGACATGATCTTAGGCATACAAAATGTGTGCCTTAAAGTGTACTTTCCATTGCAACTTGGAATTCACTTAAAAATGCTTATACTGAAATGGTCATTTTCAGCAGATGGGCCCACTCCTAGTTATTCACGAAAGCGAAGTCTTCTTTGCTTTGTAGGGCTGCCTGAGTCCAGTAGGAGGGAACGAGGTGGGTTGGGAGGCTTGGTTCCTCTGCTCTAGGGGACTGTGTGCCTGGAATGGAGCATTTCTGGGGGAGGCGGGGTTAACGCTGACTCCTGTGCTTTAAAATTTTTGTCCTCAGGTCCATCCTGACAGGGCTATTCCCTCCCACTGCGGGCACTGCCTACATCCTGGGGAAGGACATCCGCACGGAGATGAGCACCGTCCGGCAGAACCTGGGGGTCTGTCCGCAGCACAACGTGCTGTTTGACATGTGAGTGCCAGCCGGCGCACCTAGGGTCAGGACCTCTCTGGATGCGTGTGTCCAGAGTCGCGGGCAGAGGAGGACTTAAGTGTTTTGTGTTCTCTGGTTGTAGCACTTTGGACACTTTGAGACCTAGTCATCCTCTGATTTTAGGAAAAGGGGGAGGTAACTGTGGGGTGGGAGAGGCTGCATCTGTCCAGCCAATGGATGCGGGCTTGGGAAGTGGTGCTGTCCATTACTGTCCTTCAGGAGGGTCAGCTGGCCCATCCTTTCTCCTGCCTCACCCCTTCCTGATGTCGGCTTGCTCCATCAGCAGCCCTGGGGGTGGGGCAGAGAAATAACTGAGCTCTGTAACCTTGGCCAAAGACTTTTGTTCTTCTAAGCCCCGATTTCCTTCAATGGAAAGTGAGCAGCTCAAGGTCATAACCTCCACAGGGTATGTCTCCCTTCTCTCAGAGTCTGAGGTCTTTTGAAGTTCAGGGGGCTGCTCCAGGTTAATGCAGAGCCAGCTTCTCAGTTGGGGGCTCCTTGAGGACCTGCAGTTGCTTGATGCCCTGCTTGGAAAGGTTGGAAGTAACCTGTCGCATCTCAGCTTTGCCTTCTGAAGCGGCTCATCTGGTTGCTTCCTGCCATTCTCCCTGGAATCCTTCCTGAAATTTATTTCTCAGAAGTTGATTAAGTTAAGAAGGGTGGGGGAAAGAAAAGTGTGCCCATTCTCTTTTCTCCTGGATCAGGAGGCACTGTATTCCAGTGCATCCTGCAGGGCCCAGCGCTGACCTGCCGCTCTGTTCCCAGGCTGACCGTCGAAGAGCACATCTGGTTCTATGCGCGCCTGAAGGGGCTCCCAGAGAAGACGGTGAAAGCGGAGATGGAGCAGATGGCCCTGGATGTTGGTTTGCCACCCAGCAAACTGAAAAGCAAAACAAGCCAGCTGTCAGGTGAGGCTCAGAGCTGCCTTCCCCTCCCCTCTCCCTTTCTCATGCATCCCTCCCCCCCAGACAACAGCTGCCCCAGGGCCCCTTGCTGGGAGGGGGTCAGAAACATGTCTGGCCTATCCCCAGATGGTCTGGGTGCCTCCATTCTTCTCTTGCCACTTCTCCCTTAACTCTGGTGCTGGTCCTCAGACTCCCTTTCTCTTCCTTACAGGTGGAATGCAGAGAAAGCTGTCTGTGGCCTTGGCCTTTGTTGGCGGATCCAAGGTTGTCATTCTGGATGAGCCCACAGCCGGCGTGGATCCTTACTCCCGCCGGGGAATATGGGAGCTCCTGCTGAAATATCGACAAGGTAAATGATGTGCATTTGTTCTGTGTCATGGGCTGGGAGATGGGGAGGGAGGCTGAGGCCTGAGAAGTATGGTCATAGCTAGTGCATGTTCTTGCTAGAGCAACAGAATTGCTTCTCAGAGAAAATGCAGAACTTGTCTCCTGAAAGCTCTGTGCTCACCCCCGTGTGGAGGTGGGAGTCCTGGTTTATCAGATGCTTAAAGTTTATGCTTCATTACCTAGGGGCCTAAAGGAGAAAGGAGATGGGGATAAAGGCCATCTCAGGGCCCCCCTGCCCCAGCCCCCAGCACTGTCTCTAGCAGAGAACTTACCCGTGTGTCTTATAACCATATCCCCTACAGACTGAGGTTCCTTAGAGCACAGGCTGTGCCTTTGTTCATCTCGGTTCCCAACAGGGTGCATTAAATTCATGTTTGTTGAGAGTGGCTGAGCAAATGAGTGGGTGCGGGAGGGCAGGAGCACCATGGCTGGCAGTCTGCTTGGAGACACAGAAGCTATGTAAGGTTACCACCTTATGGTAACAGAATGAGGTATACGGGCTTTGGAGCCAGCTCTGCCTGGCCTCGAGACCTAGGAAAAGTCATTTAACTTTTCTCAGTTTCTTTATAGTAGTGCCGACCTCATAGAGGATTCTGTTAAGCGAGAATGTGTGTAGACCACTTAGCACACTGCCTGGCAGGCAGTAGTTCCCAAATGTTCCTGTTTTTATTTTAATGAGGATGCAGTAGCTGTACTCACTCACAGCTTTGCCATCGTAGGGGTCATGGCCACGCAGACTGCCAGGCCCTCCTCCTGTGCGTGCTCCTGCTAGTATTTATTCAGTTCTAGCCACTGCAGTCTGTGAGAGTTCGCAGGTCTCACCTGCCCCGTGCCCTTGTGTTTGTGCCCGGCAGGCCGCACCATCATCCTCTCCACGCACCACATGGACGAAGCAGACATCCTGGGCGACCGGATTGCCATCATTTCCCACGGGAAGCTGTGCTGTGTGGGCTCCTCCCTGTTTCTGAAGAACCAGCTGGGAACAGGCTACTACCTGACCCTGGTCAAGAAGGATGTGGAATCCTCCCTCAGTTCCTGCAGAAACAGCAGTAGCACTGTGTCGTACCTGAAAAAGGTGAGTTGCAGTTTCTGTGCTGGGCTGGTGGTGGGGTGGGGGAGTCAGGACTCGCTGGCTGTGAGTGGCTGGTCTCCCTGCTTCCCTCTCTGCCACGTTGACGCCACCATCTCTCAGCGCTCTGGTCCCTTTGGAATCATATCTAACTGCACGTGTGGAAAGCTCAGGAGACTTCTGTTCCCATCGTTCTAGCCCTGTTGAATCCCATTTGCTTGTTCCTGTGGCAGTGCAGAGAATGAGTGATGGAGAAGGTCTTTAGAGGACTTTATTATGCTGAAGAGGGGAGACTTGTTAAGAGTTAAGAGCCTCAGCTGCAGAATGCCCTGCTGTTTCTGCTCATTACCTTGAAATGTCATTGACTTTACCTTTTAAACTGCAAAGCAGCAGACATTTATTGAGCACTGATTTCATGCCAGATACTCACTCTAGCAGACTCTGGACATAAAAGAAAATAAGATAATAATTAATTCTTTGTAGCATTTGTTGTTACTTACACATTTTTTTAAACATCATCTCAAAGTGCAGAAGAGAAACCCCGGGAAGAAGGTACTGTAATTACTGTCCCAGATGAGGGATGAGAGGCTTGCAGTGATTTGCTAAGTTTATTCCAGTTCACCCAGCAGGTAAATAATGTAGGTGGGACCTGAAAGCAATAGTCAGGTATGTTTTCCTCTGTACCACAGTCCATGCCTTTATTTGTGTGTTGAAACCAGTGACACCTAAACTGTTCACATCGGAAACCTTGAACTCCTGACCTCTTACTTACCTTTTCACTAGTACCTGGTTACTCCAGGTGTGGTCTGAGGACCAGCCACATTGGAAATCCCTTGGGAGCTTGTTAGAAATGCAGAAACTCGGGCCCAACGCAGACCTGCTTAGAATCTGCATTTTAGCAAGCGGCCCTGGTGATGAAATGCCCATGAAAGCTTGAGAAGCACTGAACTAGACAGCTAGCCAGGTAAATCCCATGCCTTCGACGGTTGACAAATGCCTGCCTAGGGCAATCATGGGCCGGCCACAGTTCTGCTAGCTCTGCTTGCCGACTTCCCACTCCAGGAAGTGAGGCTGCCCCATTGCATGCCTCTCTGGCGAAGCCTTATGCTCTAGGTCTCACACAACAGAGCCTCTCAGAAGCTCTTCCCGGCAAAGGTGGTGGCGGCTGTGCCTTGCTTGGTCCCTGACCCATTCTCACCTCCTTCTTTGCCATCAGGAGGACAGTGTTTCTCAGAGCAGTTCTGATGCTGGCCTGGGCAGCGACCATGAAAGTGACACGCTGACCATCGGTAAGGATTCTGGGGTTTCTTATTCAGGTGGTGCCTGAGCTTCCCCCAGCTGGGCAGAGTGGAGGCAGAGGAGGAGAGGTGCAGAGGCTGGTGGCGCTGACTCAAGGTTTGCTGCGGGGCTGGGGCTGGGCGGCTGTGGGAGAGGGTGCAGCTCGGTGGCAGGTTGGCCTAACGCTTGCTAGGAAGCCTGGGGCTTGGTCTGGGAACTGTCAGTCGGTGTCCTGGAGAGCTGAGACGATTAGGGTTGAGGAGATCCCTTAGAGGGGATGCATCTGGCTGGGCACTGGAGACCAGGGATGCGGCGCTTAGGGCCAAGCCAGTGGGGTGGGACTAGAGCTTAGGACCTAAGGGGGGCGAGAGCCCGGGAGGTCAGGAGTAGCCTGCTGGGTTTTGCTCTGGAGATGTGTATAGGAGGCCAGTGTCACCGGTAGCATAAATGGGACAGAAACCTTTACCATGGTCATCTCTGCCCAGTCCCAGTAGCCGACATTTTCCAGGAAGACTTCTCTATCCATGAACTGTTTGGTTAACCTTCTACTGAGATAACTAGAAGGAGATTTCTTTAAAGGTTAGGGAAGGGTGAAGAATATTTTAACATTTATTTAGTCAAGTTTTCTATTGAAGAATCCTGGAGTGCAGGGAATACACATCAGCATTTAACCTACAGTGTACCTGGTTTTGGTGATCCAAAGACCTAGTCCTTGTCCCCAGGAACTCAGGCCAGAGAAGAACTTGTGGAGTGACTTACATGCCTGAGACAGGTGTAGTGTACGGCCAGTGGGCTTCTGAGCAGTGGGCAAAAGGAGAGGCAGGGAATGGCTGGCCCTGCATGTGGGGCCGCTGTCCTGGCTGAGCCATCTTCGCGTTTGGGTCCCTACAGATGTGTCTGCCATCTCCAGCCTCATCCAGAAGCACGTGGCCGAGGCCCGGCTGGTAGAAGACATCGGGCATGAACTGACCTACGTGCTGCCCTATGAAGCTGCCAAAGAGGGAGCCTTTGTGGAACTCTTCCATGAGATTGATGACCGGCTCTCAGACCTGGGCATCTCTAGTTATGGCATCTCAGAGACTACCCTGGAAGAGGTAAGTTCAGTGACCGCTTGTCAGCATGTAGCAGGGCCAGCAGCCTGAAGGCCGGACATGCAGCCTACATTTCCACTGGAAACAGGATTCCCGTGGAACTGGCCATTGAGTCCTTAGGTCTTTGGCATCTGGGTAATGTTGGTCCCACTTAACCCTTTAGGGTTTTAGTGGGACATGGTAGGAAAGAAGCCTTAGCGTTGCTCCCTAGTATGACTGAGTCTTGGCCACGCACAGGAGATGGCCAGCGTTTATGGAAAATCCGTCTGTGCCAAGTGCTAAGCTTGGTGTCTTTTTTTCAAAAACCATAGTAATATATTAATCCTCATAACAAGGTGAGAAAGGGGACACTCAGGGATGCCGAGCTGGGGTTTGAATCAGGGTTTTGGGCTTCAGAGCCCACGTGCTCTTCACTGTGCAGCCACACCTCCCTTTAGAGACACAGCGTCCCAGGCCTTGAGGGCCGGAAGGGCTGTAAAAGGGGTCTGGCCCGGTGGTCCCCAAGCTCGACTGTGTAGCAGTGTCAGTCCTGGGTATTATTGACAATAAAAATTCCAAGGCTCAGCCCCAGGGTCTCTGAAGGAGAATTTCTGGAGGAACGGCCTCGAAGTGTGTGCTTTTATTGCGTGCTTCGCCGGCAGTGGGCTGTCGATCCGAGTTTGGAAATCCCTGGTCTAGTTCAGCTTCTCTTCTGATCTTTGAATCCCTGCCAGCACATTTCCAATGATGGGGCACCCATCCGGACAGTGTGTCACGGTGCTAGCCCACTCAACGATTTGGGGTCTTGTACCTGGAAGAAGTCACTTGGCTCATTTTCTGTAGGTTTGGAGCAAGCGTCTGCTGCTGCAGTTGTCCCGATGCTGTAGCTTCAGTATGAAAATGATTGTCTGAATTGATAGTCTCAGCACTGAGGATATATTCTTTGGTAAAAAAAAAAAAATTACAGCTTCTCTCCCAAGTGATTCTGACAAAGCGGTTTTAATAAATGAAGCTTCTACTTGTTGTCTTTAGGGCCTAGCATACCGTCTAATAATGTAATCATCACAGCGGCACTGATTGCTGTCATAGCATGATGCTTATAATATTCTCAATTACTCTTATTTTTCAGATATTTCTCAAAGTGGCTGAGGAGAGTGGGGTGGATGCTGAGACCTCAGGTAACGCCCCCAGGGGCTGCACACCCTGGGTCGTGCCTCCTGCAGGCTGTCTTAGTGCGCCAGTGTTAGGCCTTTCCCTTTGAATTGTTTTATTATGTCCTTATTTTTCATGTACAAGTTTGTTACAGATGTGGAGAGTTTATTTTGTTATAAATAAAAGAAAATGTGGAAATTCTTTCCCTTTGCCTGCAGATGGCACTTTGCCAGCGAGACGGAACAGACGGGTCTTCGGGGACAAGCAGAGCTGTCTCCGCCCATTCACCGAAGACGATGCTGTTGATACAAATGACTCCGACATAGACCCAGGTCCGTTTGGGCAAGATCTGTGTTCCATCGCTTGAAAGCAACTTTGTCTCTTATGTTCTTGTCTGGTGTTATCTTTTGGTGGCCTCGAACCAGGGTGATAGATGCCTGCAGGGTCCAAAGGGAAGTGAGAAAATGAGAAAAGCCACTTTCCCTTTCCCAGTGCCGTGCATGCGGTCAAACCAGAAAGAGCCCGTCCATCCTCATTGCTAACTTCCTTGTGCTGAAACCTTTTTCTCGAGATACACATCAGAGGACAGTCCCTCAGTCCCCAGAATCCCTTTATTATCTTTTCTGTTACAGCCCCAGTTTCTCACATACATGAGGTGTTTAATTGTTGACTAAATAGTCTTTGAATGGATGGATGATTTTGAAAGAGCCGTAGAGTGGTGAATTCCCTTTTAGACTTAACTGTAACCTAGGCTTAGATATTTTGGGTAAGTTTGTCTCCCTCTGTGTTTGGAACGGAGAAAGGGAGGCAAGAAATGAAGCAAATACTGGTAAGATGTCAAAGCCCTACAGCTAGGAATCGTTTGTTTAAGATGAGGATTTCTGTAATAGATTTTTAGGAATGGAAATCTTCCTGGCTCTCCCTGCTCATGTGAGTGTGTGGCTCGCCTGTTCTCCCTGACTTCAGCCACTGTCTGTACTTAGATTATGTGAAGATTACCTATAATAGATGGGAGGTATAATTGATGGAGCTAAATTATCATTACTTCTTCTCAAGTATGTCAGCCCATGTACACGGTCTGTTTCATAGACCATTCCGTAAGGAATTGAGGATGGCTTGATTCATCTGAATGACTGGATGTAACCCTCGGTTGAGTGTGGACACATCTCTTCGGTTGTCTGAAGCCACCTGCCTTTTCTGCACTCATCAGACAAGGGCCAGAAGGCAGAGCTTGCTGAGGGTGCACATTTGAGGTCCTAACATTTTCTTGGGTGTGAAAGCCCTTGACTCCTGAGATACTTTTACCTTCAACCTCAGCCTTCAAGATGGTGCTGAAGATGCTGGAGGGAGGAGCGTGGTGATGTTGAAGTGCTTAAGCTGGTAGGTGACCTTCAGTGTCGGCTTCTTGCAGAATCCAGAGAAACGGACCTGCTCAGTGGGATGGATGGCAAAGGCTCCTACCAGGTGAAGGGCTGGAAACTCACACAGCAACAGTTTGTGGCCCTTTTGTGGAAGCGGCTGCTGATTGCCAGACGGAGTCGGAAGGGATTCTTTGCTCAGGTGAGAAGTGCTGTCCGGGTAAGGACTCAGTGGTGGGCTGCAGGCTTCCAGACCAGTGAAGGCAGATGGCATCATGGGTATGAGATGGGTGCTGGAGCCAGATTGTCTGTATTTCAATCCCAGTTCTGCTTCTTGCCACTCACGTAGCTGCTGGCAAGTTACCTCTCGGTGCCTTGATCTCCTCATCTGTAAAATGGGGATAATAATAGTACCTGTGACATACAGTTGTTATGAAAATTAAAATGAGAAAGTACTTGGAGTGGACCTCACATTAGTAATTGCTGTGTGTGTGTATTTATGGTAGAGGAGAGCAGAACGAGGACTAAGTTTGGAAAAACTGGCTGGGAAAATTAAACTTTCATAACTTGAAAGATGATATGACCAGATGCACTTGACATGTCAACATATTGGAAACTTGATTTTTCTCTAAATGAGGTTTAACTGCAAACTGATAAAGATAACCAGAGAGGTCAGAAAGTATTGACAGAGAAGACTGATCGCCGTATTGCCTGCCTGTCAGTGTTTGCACGCTAGCTCACTAGGTTCGAAGGGGAAAAATTATTCCTCTCCAGAAAATCAGGAAGTATACAGAAAGAATCTGCAGAGGTTCTCCCTTGCAGACTGTGTGGGTAATGCAAAGAGTATGAACTTGGAGCATACAGATCTGGATTTGAATTCTGGTTCTGCTACTTACTGGCTGTGCAAACTGGGACAAGTTACTTAGTCTCTCTGAGCCTCGGTTACCTTGTTTGCTGATTGATGAAAATGATACTACTACTTAGGGTTGCAATGATCATTAAATAGGAGAATTCTCTTAACAGTACTTTTCCAATGAACTAATCACTCAGTGATAATTTTCAGCATTGAAACCCAGAACATTAGAACCGGGGGTATGATTTAAATCTTTAAGGTTTTTTTAAGGATAAATTTCTCAGGAATTAAGTGCAGAGAGCTTAGAGTTGACTTACAAAGTATATACGAGTAATCGTTTTCAGAGAAGGTATGAGTGTAAAGTTTGAGGTGGTTTAATAAGGATGTAGATCATATTTAATAAGGATGTATACCTTTGGAGGCCATGGGGGAGACAATGGCAGCTGTTCCCTTTCAGTGGAGATGTTGCTGTAGAGTGGTTTTATCACAATACGATATCTGAATGGGACAGCTTGTCTCGGGCTACAGATTATAGATGAGAAAACTGGAAGTGACTTACTTACAGACACAGAACCAAGCTCAGGTCCTCTGGCTCCTAGTCCAGCACTTGTTCTCTCAACCTTCCTCTGAGCTGAGCTGGACTCATGGCCCAGTGTGGCCTTTCTCAGATTTTCAAGGGGAAGAGGGCAGGACCCAATGTTCCAGATCACTCTGACATGTGACACTGTGCACTCTCAGCTTGGTGCCTCTGCCAGGTGGCCATAGCTGCTGGCCTTGTGCTTCCAGAAATGCCCTGGAGGGAAGAGGCTTAATTTTCAGGCTCCATACTTCCAACCTGCCGACCGTGCCTTGGTGGAGTTTGGTCATGGGCCTTGTACTCCTCGTCTGCGTGGTGGCTGGTCTGGGAGGCCGGCTGGACTCGCAGGGGATTGTCCCATGGCGGCCTTTCTGACTTCCTACAATTTCCCCTCCCCTTCTCCCCTCTGATTGTAGATTGTCCTGCCTGCTGTGTTCGTCTGCATTGCCCTAGTGTTCAGCTTGATTGTGCCCCCCTTTGGCAAGTACCCCAGCCTGGAACTTCAGCCCTGGATGTACAATGAACAGTACACATTTGTCAGGTATGTATTTGCCTTCTGTGCCCAAGGAAAGAGGAGAGCTCGGGCAAACCAAGGGCGTTTACTCTGCCGAGGGCCAGCGGAGAGGGAACTCAAGAATCGCACGGTGGAGTGGATTTTACCACCTGGGGCTGAAGCCCCCATGCAAACTAATATTCTATGCAAAGAGCATCAGTGAACAAAACCTGAAGGAGGAGGCCAGTCTTCTGTTGCCACATTTGAGCTTCTTCCTTCCGCTCTGTACTGGTGTTGTCAGGGACGGGCATATGGGTTTTACATAAATAATCTGCCCTTGCAAAAAAAAAAAACCAAACAAACTGTGGTTGAACTATAATATATCTGGATTTTGTGGTTTAAACAAGGCTTCCAGACACTGTCAACATTCTTATTTTTTTGCACAGTACAATCTGTGCATTTATTATCTAGTCTTTTAAGTTGTAGATATTAGCTAATGTGTGTGCTTTAGACACAAGTGGCGGCTCCTCTGTAACCATCCAGAGCATCAAACAAAAGGACAAAGGAGTTTTTTCATCTCGTTACCCAGGAGTTTCCTTCAGTCCTGTAGTATTTGTAGACATTTAGATCTGGGAAGTGTTTCACTGATGTAAAAGAGAAGCTAAAACAAAGGTGCACAGAAAAATAATACATAAGCATGTGAATCAGTCTGTGTTTCTCTAACCAAACCCTTCCTGCCTGTTTAGTGCAGGTTTGCTTCGTTCTTTCCTTCCCCAGAGGCTTCCCCGTGTTGCCCAGGGCCGTGGAACATGGGCTGGCTTTGTGTTTGTAACCTCAGCCCTGTGTTGTCTGTGTGTTTCCAGTGGCCAGGCGAACATGCAGCCAATACAGTCGGCCTGCCCTTTCCTAGAATGATATCCTGGTTGTCTATACCTAATGGGCGGTGTAAAAGTATTTTTGAAATACTTATCCCTAATGAATTCACTGACTTCATGTTAAAATATGTCTGTCATTGTATGCAAGTGTGTGTGTACCCATTCACACGCGCCTCCGTACATATAACTTACCACACAGCTCCACTTTGGGGAGCTGTGTGTTAACATGATACCAAGTGTATCGTGTGAATCTGAGCTCCTTGTGGGTGGGCTCTGTTTGATTCACTTCTGTTCTGAGCTTGGCCCACAGGAAGTACCTAATAAAGCATTTATTTTTAAAAAACTTTTCCTCCTCCAAATTTATGATTTTAATGACTTACTGAGCTGGCTGCCTCTCATGTGCCCACAGTAATGATGCTCCCGAGGACACGGGCACCCAGGAACTCTTGAATGCCCTCACCAGAGAGCCGGGCTTCGGGACGCGCTGCATGGAAGGAAACCCAATCCCGTGAGTACCGCTTTTGTGACGGCACCCTCCCCACTGGCTTCTTGTGCTTGTCGCCTGGCTTGGTTTCGAATACACTGCATTTATCAGTTGTGTACCACACTGTGACTGCCATCATTTGCCCTTCAAACCATCTTTTATGTTTAAAAAGCTGATATAGTAATCTAACAAGACCATCTAGGAACAAAGGTAACAGACCGGGAGAATATTCTAACATCCTGCAAAGCAAATTGCTATAGATGCGTGTTACCTGCTTTAGAAATTAATGCTTAATTTAAATAGCACTTCATACTTACTGAACAGATGCTTTTCCCTTCTTCCCTCCCCCGCAGCCTCTCTACCTTGGTGCAGAGATAGGCTGCCGCTACATATAATTCACAGTTTTGCTTATCAGCCTCTTTACTGCAACAGCCTGAAAAAGATGACGTAGTTTGTTTTTATAAAAGTAGGCATTTTTGTCTTTTGGAGTTACATATTTTTATTGTAGTCTCCTTCAAGATCCTTTAAAAAAAAAAAGGAGGCGGTGTATAAATACATTTAGTTAAATACCCATAGACGAAGTAGGTATGCGAGGAAGGCGTATCCAAGACGTTTCTGGGAGTAAAGACAATGGAGAGAGGCGAGCTCCAGAGAGAGCCCAGTGATGGCAGAGGGAGGCCCACATGTCCAGGCTCAGGCAGAATTTGCAGTTGAGGTTGTTAACCACAAACGGAGGAGTTAAGGAAAGTGTGAGAAGGCACAGACATATTGGGAAAGGGCTAATAAATTCCGGGTTTTAAAGGGAAGATGCTGCCCCTGCCACAATCCCAGCCCCATGAGCACGGTGCCTGTGTACGCAAGCAAGGCTGTGGAGCAGATTTCTGAACGGACATCTATGATGCTCTGATCTCTTATTGATTTGATACTTACTGAATGTTTGTTGGTACTTAATATTTAATGGGTGGTAAATCCCAGCAGCCAATATCAGTTCCTAAAGGACAAGATGACTAAAGTGGAGAAGGACAAGGAGAGGCATCCTGTCTGGATTTTATAAGACTTTTGATGAGATGCCACGTGGAAGTTTTGTAGGCGAGATCGGAAGAATGAGACGAGGTGAGATGGAGTTAGGTGGATTCATCACATGCCAGCTGAACAGTGTGGACGCCCAGATTAATGCCAGCCCAGCAGCACCCTGGCATCAGAGCACTCCCAGCCTCGAGGCCGAGCACCACTGATCATGCGTTCAGGGCAGTTGGGTGTTGGGGTCCCACTCTGGAAACTGTCGGGTTTTTCAGAAAGTGGTGGCATGAAAGGAAATTTGACAGGGACATTTCCCTGTGGCATTTAACTTGCTCTCAGCCAATCATTTTGTGAAGGTTTTAGAATGTGAGATTTAGGAGGGCACCGTGTCTTAGAAGCTTCCAGTGTGTTGGGGCACTTTACAGAGAACTAGAGAGCGATCCATGAAACTGTTCGTTTGCTACAAGAATCATTTAAAGACTTTAAATTGTAGAATTTGGGGACTGGAAAGATACTAGAAATGACTTGTTGATTCATCCTGTACTTTTACTGGTGGAGAAAATAAGCAGTGAGAAGGCAGGGGATTTGATGATCTCACAGTAATTCAGAGCTCAGGTCAGGCACGAAGGCTTTGTCCTTTGTCACCTGGGGGCTGGTGCACAAACAAGCTCGTCACGTGCCAACGGCCCTCATCCCCACTCAACCCAAATTCTCTACATGCTTTAAAACGCAAAGTGAAGCTTGGCATTCTCTACCAGGTTATCAGCACATTGTGCGTAAAATCGAGACTCCTTCCCAGGCCAGTGTCACCTGGCTTCTGCCGCCTCCTCTTCCTCCTGGCTCATCCCATTCCAGCCACATTGCCTTCCTGTTGTTCCTTAAACAGAAAACTCAGGGCCTTTGCACCTGCACTTCCTATTGCTTCTGATTATAATGTTCTTTCCCTCCAAATGTCTGCCTGGCTGTTCTCCCTCATTGTTTATGTTTTGGCCAAAGTATATCACCTCTTCAAGTGGCTCCTTTCTTCCCACTCATTCTGCCTTTATTTTGCTACATATTTGGTCATCTAAGATTATATTGTTTAATTGTTATATAACTCTCTGATGGGAACACCAGCTCTGTGAAGGCAGGGAGTTTATCTTGTTCCCTCATATCTGAGATATGCAGCAGAGTGTTTGGCATTAGAGCTGACGCTCGGTGAATATGATGGAGTGAACACATGGGTGAACGAGTGAACGCTGGTGGATTGGATGGACTGGAGATCAGGTCATCGAATGGTGAGGGGGTGGAAGCATGTCTGCAGCTGTTATTGGCCGATCCTGTGCTCCAGAGGTGATAGGAAAGGCCAGGCCCTTTCCGGTGACTCTACGCTTGCTGTTACCTTTTGCAGAGACAGGCCCTGCTTGGTGGGCGAGGAGGAGTGGACCACTGCTCCAGTTCCCCAGACCATTGTGGACCTCTTCCAGAATGGGAACTGGACGATGGAGAACCCCTCACCCACCTGCGAGTGTAGCAATGACAAAATCAAGAAGATGCTGCCTGTGTGTCCCCTGGGGGCCGGGGGGCTGCCTCCTCCGCAGGTGAGTCCCTCACAAGGTGTACCTGAGCAGGCGGGGTGCAGGGTGGGCTAGGGAAGAAGGAATGGGTGACACATCAGGAGGGTCTCTGTTAGTCTTGATCTTAAATTCTTGTTATAGGGAAAAACATGTGAGTTTTGAGGGGAGGGGCCACATCATTCCTATATCTGAGGGAGCTTAGCCTGTTTCTTTATTTTGAAAAGTCAGCCTGGGTTACTTGTTTGAGTTGAAATCAGAACACCACATTCTGGATCAGTGGGCTGTGGAAGACACACTGTGGCCTCTCCCAGGTTGGTGGTGTCACTGGACAGACCGTGACAGATGCAGCTTCATCCCAGGCTCTGCCACCGATGTGCTGGTGACCTGGGAGGGGCCACTCTGAGACCCTGGGCCTGTTCCTCACCTCCAAATTAGGGAGGTCGGCCCATGATAGTTCCCTGGGTCTTATCGATGCTGACAGATTCTCTGAGAGTCCGTCTGTGTGTGGGACGCAGTTCTGAGTCGTTTTTTCTGAGAACAGTTTCAGGATGAGGCTAGCTCGTGATCGCTCTCTGCTGCTGTGTCAGCATCCAGGCTGCAGGGCGAGGAGGAGCAACTTTAAGTGCCTGTGTGAACTTAGGTTCTGGGTCAATAGCTAATCCAAGACTGTACTTTCAGAGGTCATTCCACAGTTCATTAAAGTAATAGCTAATCTATTCCTCAGTACGACACATTGAACAAAAGAATTCACTAGGCATAGGCCATGGTGCTGCTCCCTAAAAACCTTTTGTGACTGTAAGAGCCGTATCTTACAGCCCGTTGTTGAAGTGTCCAGAATAATTTCCTGGGGAACTTCTTGGCCCGGCTCAAGTATATGGCCAGAACCAAGGGCAGAGTGAGCGTGCTTTGGCGGTTGGCTGGCTGGGCCTTGTGAGCAGGGTCTGGTCACACTGTGGTACATGTTTGAGGGACATGTGTCAGTGTAGTCCTTGCTTTGCTTTCTGCTTCAATTCTGGCTCCTAGAAACACGTGTGCTTGGTTTTTCTCTGATAACAGAGAAAGCAGAACACCGAGGACATCCTTCAGAACCTGACGGGAAGAAACATTTCGGATTATCTGGTGAAGACGTACGTGCAGATCATAGCCAAAAGGTCAATATTTACTAAACTCGGTCTTTGCCTTATCATTGCTGATCAGAGGAATGTGAGGCCTAAAAAGAGTAGATTGCATAGTGGGGGGAAACGTCAGATTTTGGCCTGATGACAAGGGAGAACTATTATGAACATTCAGTTGTCAGTTTCAAGACTGAGTCTGCCTGGTTCCAGAATGAAGAGAAATCTGGATTCAAATTCCAGTTCTGCCACTTGCTAGTTCTTTGACCAGGGCTCGCCTGTTACCCTGTTAAAGGCTTAGTTTGTGTAAAATGTGAAAGTGATGTTGCTCTTATGGGTCTGTCGTGAGGATTAAGTGAATGACATACCGTATTTTGCTGTGTATAATGTGCCCAGATTTTTGAGGGGAAAAATAAGGATGCATACTATACATGGGTATAATGATTACATTACTATGATGGGTATAATGATTACATACCACACTATACATGGGTATAAGAATGCCGTGTATATTGTGGACAGAAACATGGGTGCACATTATACATGGCAAAATACGATATGTGAATATGTCTCATGGATGGGAGGCATGAGAGCCTTGGCTGTGGAGCCTTGGAAAGGGCCCTGTAGCTCCCCGGGCATTGTGGCATAATGGTAAATAGTTCTCTGATGCTCAGAAAATGTTTGCTCTGTTTTCCTTCCCATTGATCTGGTTAGTTTGGCTTCTCAGGAGTTCTCAGTGACTTTAAATGACAAGGGTATACTTGAATGACAGTTACTGAGAGTTTCCAAGAAAGAGGCATTACCTTTCCATATGCCATCCATAATTGATGTAGTCCTTTGAATTTAAAAAATTTCTAGTTTGGTCACCTCTTTGTCCATAAATTGGTTTCTGAATTGGTTTAATCCAAGGCACCATTTTCATATACATAAGTGTTTCAGAATGGGAGAAGAATCAGCATGCCAATAGGGCTTCTTTCCTACACCACCCACACCACCAGCTGACCATAGGTTTATTTCTGCCCCTTCGTTGTATCCTCAGGTAGATATTTACTCCTTTTGTATCATCAGGCACAGGATCAATGTTTCTTTGAACTGATTTTTGGTTTGTCTTTGGCTTCTGCAGCTTGAAGAACAAGATCTGGGTGAATGAGTTTAGGTAAGTGACCTCTTTCTGTGCTTTCCGTTGCTTTCCCCGGACTCCCGCAGTTTGGGAGGAGGATGTTGATGCTGGTGTCTTAGATCCCGGGAAGCTGTTAGTGTCGGGATTGTGTTGCCCTCCGTGTTTCTGCTCAGTGCCCAGCTGCCACCCCAGAGGCACTGGAAACGTTGGCATCCTGATCTCCTTGAGGAGACTCGGAAGTTTCTCTGAGTCTCTAGTGGTTTAACTGGAAGCTCAGTGTTACGCAAGGAATACATATGCTAACTACACTTTGCCCCCAAATCCGATTTACGGGGGTCCTCTTGAATGGCGTCAGAGGCATCAAGACCATATATTTTCACTGCATTTCAACCCGCTTATCCCTCTGGGTTTTAAAAGAACAGGTGGGACTAGGGAAGAAAAGAAGGAAGAATCCTTAGAGCTAATGAACATCTTAGGAAAAATGGGACACCGTATCTGGCTGCCTCGCGACTTGGCTCTTTGTCACTGCTTTCCATTCTTCCTCTTTGCCTTCTTCCCGAGGTTTAGGACCTACAGAACTCTTAGCAGAGCAGACTGGGGCTCCCATAGTTGTTCTCATGACAGGAAAGAGTCGAGGCCAGCTTCTAATAAACCTTCTCAAGCCTCTGTGGTCGGTGTCCTGCACTACTTGCCCTGACTTCCCATTTGCTTGCCTTGAGGCCCAAGTTCAGGCCTGAGCAGCCAGGGTGGGAGAAGATTCCTGGATATGAGTGGCCGTTTTTTCTGTCTATAATCAGTCTCAGATCCTTCCTACGTGGGCAGGAACCATAAGGGTGAAAAAAGAGGCTGTCAAATCCATTAAGGAAGGTCAGGTTGTAACTTTCCCCGAGTCTAACTTCGGTCCTGCTGTGAATAAGCAATTCATCTACATGAAGTGTGTATTCACCCAGGTGGGGTCTGTTGCCAAGTGACACTGGGCACTGTGCTGTCTGTGTTTTAATGTCAGGCTGTCCCTCTAGGTACGGCGGGTTCTCGCTGGGTGCCAGAAATTCTCAGGCACTTCCTCCAAGTCAAGAAGTTAATGATGCCATCAAGCAGATAAAGAAAATCTTGAATCTGGCCAAGGTACAGTATCTATCCCAAGACATGTCAGAAATGGGCCCAGAGTCGCTGGTGCATGGGCGCACTTGGCAGGTAAACCTGATCACCCAACCCCTTATTGTTTCAAGACTTGTGAGTACAAAGTCATCACCGGTTCTTGTATTGTGCCAGCCAAGACCAAGCTAGGACTCAGCGACCACTTAATATCTGAAAGTAGACCAAAAACATACCCAGAGGTTGAAAGTCTCTCACAATAACTTAAATTTATGAATTTAGCCAGTCGGTAAATAAACTTAGCATCAAGTATACTTTTTTAAAACAATCACTGGTTAAACAAGAAATGAAGCATTTTCTTTACGTTCTCATCAGGTTTTAAGACCCCATACGTGTTCACCATTTTTCTGTATCTGTAATTTCCTGTTTTTAAGTCAGAGGTGAGGGGTCAGATGACGTGGATGCTGGGGTCACAGACAGGAGGGATACTCCTGGTCTGTGTCTCTGCTCTGGAGGCACTGATCCCACGAGTCCGACACTTCTGCACATTGCGTGTAGTCTTGGGTCTTAGCATGACGCCAGGGGAGAGTTTTGAAGAATCTTCACCACCTCATTATAGACGGACACCAGCTTCTTGGGACTCTGAATCACAGAGCTTCCCTGTGACTCCTTCCAGACTCATGGCTCGTGGCAGCACGGGTGCTGTAGAGCTCTGGTCACTTGCTTCTCAGTGGCTGCAGATTTCACGTTCATGAGCGAGGTGGCCGTGGTGCCCTCCCCAGGGTTGTGTCGTTCTTGTGAGCCATCACGACTGAGGCAGGTTTCTGTCGTTCACAGGACAGTTCTTCAGACCGATTTCTCAGCAGCTTGGGCAGCTTCATGAAAGGACTGGACACAAAAAACAACGTCAAGGTAAAGCGCTTTGTTCTAGGAGCTGCTTGATGAACAGTAATCCTTAGGATCCCTGAAGTCCGTTACACCTCATGACGGCACCGATGGGGAGTCATGAAAGAAAAGAGCAGCCGAGTAGGTTTACTGGAGAGGACATACAATACAATGATTAGGAGAATTGGTTTGCCACTGGGCACAGTAGATGAACTATTAAGACTTTGACCAAATGATTTAATGTTCTAAGCCTCAGTTTCCTAATCTCTAAAATGGAGACAGTAACCATGGCTCTCTCAAGGCTGTGGCAAAGATTAAACAAGTTAAAGAGACCCAGGCATGGTGCTCAGTCCATCCTTGTTGCTGTTATCATTTTGCTGTGTTCTCTGACCATGACATTTTGTCTTGGTGTGTGACGGGAATTTCTGACGTTTATAGGCAAGTTTTGTGTGTGTGTGTGCACCCACCTCAGGAGCAGGATTTGGAAATATTACCTTGTTTTATTTCAGGTGTGGTTCAATAACAAGGGGTGGCATGCAGTCAGCTCTTTCTTGAATGTCATCAACAACGCCATTCTGCGGGCCAACCTGCAGAAAGGAGCGAACCCCAGCCAGTATGGGATTACCGCTTTCAATCACCCTCTGAACCTCACCAAGCAGCAGCTCTCGGAAGTGGCTCTGTAAGTGCAGCTATGTCTGACTGGATCAGGCGCGGATGGGAGAGGGTGTTTGGGGTGATCGTGGAGCGGGGGAAGGCACCGTGAAGCTGGTGGTAGGGTGACGGCTAGGGACACACTTATATTATGGTGTGTCTGGCGTGGTCCTGGCTCTGGACAGAAAGTGATCAGTTTAAGAATTGGCTGGCAGGGATTCAAGTGCAGTAGAGAAATTCTTCAAATATGTAAAAACCATTTCATTTCATTTGGGGAATTCATATAAGGTAAGTTAAATTGCTAATAAAATACTAAAAATATTTTAACTCACCATCAATACAACGTTTAATAAAAAAATCAGTTTTGTTTGTTTTTACACCACTGGTTTTAAACTTGGTGAGATATACTTTTATCAGCTTGTGTTTTTAAGTCCAGAATTGTGTGTGTGTGTGTGCATGCGGGTGTGCAAAGTTAAAGCCAATATGAAATAGGCAAAGTGTAGATAGCCTTTGGAATCATGAAGATCTGGGTTTGAACCTGGTTTCTAAACTTTCTAGATGTATGGTGTTCAATGAGGCAATTCATGTAAATTGCCAAGTCTGGCACTTGGTAGTTAGTTGGCATTGGGTCCCTTTCCTGTATATGGGGCGTGGCGCAGTTATTATTTTTGCTTAGCTTATATAAAATGTCAGTATATGTCACTGGGATCTTTGTACTAAACTTATAAAAATTATATATGTAGTTTATATTAAGCCTGATTATTGGGCTTATAAAACTGTTTTTATAGCCATCTGGTAGATGTGTTAGATTGTGTGTGTTAGGTGGACGTGCCACATGCTGGTGTATTCAAATTTATACACAGCCAGAAATGAGCTCATCCGAATAGTTTCACCCTGATATTTCTGCTTTATTTAGTTTTCAAGCTACACTAGTCTTTTGTGTGTAAAAAATTTACAACTTATTGCTTTTACAAGGTCAAGAACAATGGAACAGTGAATGCCATCAAGCTACTCTCAGATTTCTATAATCATTTCATTATGACAGTGGACGTTTTTCACCTCAGTTAAATCAGTTTTGTATTTGAATGGTCCGATTTGGGAGGTTTTTTTTTTTGTTTCTTTGTTTGTTTTTACTTGAAAATAATAATCTCTAACCCTGAAAAAAATGTATTTGGTGAACAGGTTATTTTTCCCTGGGCTGTGCTTCGCGCGCGTGCGCATCTCCTCCTGATTGATCTTCAGTTGCATCAGCGATTCCCTCATGCCCTCACTGCCTTTTTTTATTTTCAGAATGACCACATCGGTGGATGTCCTCGTGTCCATCTGTGTTATCTTTGCGATGTCCTTCGTTCCCGCCAGCTTTGTCGTGTTCCTGATCCAGGAGCGGGTCAGCAAAGCAAAGCACCTGCAGTTCATCAGCGGCGTGAAGCCCGTCATCTACTGGCTGTCCAATTTCGTCTGGGACATGGTGAGAGCGCTGGGCTGCCGCCGCCGTTCACGTCTCCATCAGGATCTCCCTGATCTCCACCAGGGCTGTGGGCTGGGCGAAAGAGCCCCTGGCTCTTGCAGAAGTGTTCTAGCTAGTCTAAAGATAAACGAGAAAGGGAAAGACAGAGGCAGTTGTAGACATTCATGTCACCAACCGTGGTATTACGTATGGAGCTGATCTCATACCAGAGAGAAAAAAGTATCTGTCCACACTGACTGCAATTAATACTACCACCACCAGCTAATTTCCTAATGGAAAACTTTTCAAAGAAACATTGAAGTGGAAGACATAAGCTTGTCTGATAGCTTTTAACCTCCAGAGTCAGGCTGTTCTTTGTTTCGCTAGGAAATCCATCATTTATTCAAAAACGTGACCCATTTTACCAGAAGCTTATTCATCTATTGCAAATAAGGTTTCATGCCAGCTACAAGGTATTGCTTTTGTTCAGACCAATATGGAGGACTTCCAAGAATCCTGAAGTTCTAATTTTTGTAAAACGGAGCTGAAATATATCTCCCTGTGAATTCCATTCATTGAAAGCCATACAGAGCAAATTTCATTCTTTTCCCACTGGATAGCCCCTCAGATATTTGAAGACAGCTTTCAATTTAACCTCAGTCTTCCCCAGATAAAATGATATATGAGACCATATTTCGTAATCTCTGGAGCACAGTACACACGTGAGTGATGATGATGATGATGATGGTGTCAGATGTGCCACTCTCTGGATCTGATTGTCTTTGTATGGCCATGCTCTGTGTTGCTAATGTCCCTTTGGAAGAGCGAAGCCCAGAATTGACCTTGTATTCAGACTGCGGTCTGAATGGTTACACTTGAGCAGAATGAGGTGGAAGCAGAGCCCTGTGGTCTGAAGCTGCAGATTCTTCTCACAGCGACAAACGCACTGTCACGTCCTTGCCTGTGCCTTCTTCTGCCAGCAGTGAGCTCTCGTAACTGTCTCATGCCCAGGTCTTGACTGTGCACTTTTTTACAATTTATATCTTTGGAGAGTTTGTATAAGACTTTATTTGAGCCAAATGGATGACATATGCTGCAGAGCAAGATCGCAAATACTCCCTATTTGTGCATTTCTGTCAGGACCGACTTTAAAATTATTCTCAGTGCGATGCAACAGTTCTGACATTCATGTTATAAGCACTTACCTCATAAGTAGATTACACATGAGATTGAACTTGGGCAGACTCTAATATAGCATTAATGATGAAACAGACACAGTCATCTTCGGGGAGAATAATGAAAGCTTATTTGCTGTCTGTGAAATTGAAATGTCTCTGAGTGGGAATCCAGCGTCCAGTAAGTTTACTGAGCGTGACACCTTGGCTCAGCTGTTGGAGAGACAGAAAGGGCATTCAGTTTATAAAACCAGCCAAGGGTAAAATACTTGTCAAAATGCATTGTCCAGTATATTGATTAATACTTTACGTGGCTTCATTAATTCAAAGTTATGCTCCAGTATGTTTATCTGCCCTTTCCTGTCCGACAAGGGTGAAGACTTGGGAGGTGTCGTGTCTTTGATGTGTGGGTGAACCTTGTTTCCTCGTTTCACTTTTAGTGCAACTACGTGGTCCCCGCCACGCTGGTCATTATCATCTTCATCTGCTTCCAGCAGAAGTCCTATGTGTCCTCCACCAACCTGCCTGTGCTGGCCCTCCTACTTTTGCTGTATGGGTAAGGCCCTTCTGGGTGGTGACGTCAGTGGGGGAGGCACGTGGTGGTGCCCAATGTCAGAGGGAAGGCCGGGGACACCCAGTGGACATTAGTCTTTGTGCCTCACCAGGTGGTCGATCACACCTCTCATGTACCCAGCCTCCTTTGTGTTCAAGATCCCCAGCACCGCCTACGTGGTCCTGACCAGCGTGAACCTCTTCATTGGGATCAACGGCAGCGTGGCCACGTTTGTGCTGGAGCTCTTCACCGACAACGTGAGTTCTGCGAGGAGCATCAGCGAGGACAGTGTTTAATCACGACCTCATGCCCCTTGTCCGTGGGACTGACACCGCTCACCGCTCAGTCCTTTTTCCGATCCTCTCTTCCTCGGGCTTGTGTAGTATCTCTCTCCCTCTTTTCCTTGTATGTCATCAATCACACCTTTCTGTTTCCTTGGACAACTTCTTTTTGACTTCTTTCTGTGTAAATGTTGCTTTTCCAGTATTTTTTCATCTGCCATCTTAGCCTTCCATTTCCCATGCTGTCTCTGGGTGGCACCATTCATTCCGGAGGCTCTTCCCACCACCTCTCTCGGAGTCTTATGTTGTTCTCCCTCAACTCTATGCCGTTAGACCTGATGGGTCCTTTGAACTGTAGTCTCACATTCTCACTTGCCTAGTGCATAGCTCCTTTTCGATAATTTACAGATACCCCAGACTCAACATGTCCTAAGTATCTTTCCCCTCAGAACAACATCACATTTCCCCTGCCTTCCCTGTCCCGCTTTATCTGGGTGCATTCCCATCCACCCAGCCCCCCAGCTGCGGCATCTGAGTCATCTTCCATGCTTTGCTTTTATTTCCCACACTCCATTGGTTACTGTGTCAGTTCTTGCAATTACAGATCTCTTTTTTTTTTTTTTTTAAAGATTTTATTTATTTATTTTTAGAGAGAGGAGAAGGGAGGGAGAAAGAACAATGTATGGTTGCCTCTCACATGGCCCCCACTGGGGACCCGGCCCGCAACCCAGGCATGTGCTCTGACCGGGAATCGAACCGGGACCCCTTGGTTCCCAGCCCGCGCTCAATCCACTGAGCCACACCAGCCGGGCGCAATTATAGATCTCTTAAAACAAGGGGTCCTGTCCATTCCTGTTGTCATTGCCTTGGTCCAGACTCCTTAACTCGGCACATAAGGCCTTCTAGAGGGGCACAGCCTTTCCTGGCCCGTTCCCATCATAACCTTCCTTTCCCAAGAGGCTGTAATCTTTAGCTGAGTTGTCCCTTAAACCCACCACACTCCTGTAGGCCTGGCTCCAATGCCCTTCCTCTGTCATAGGGTCTGCTAGTGTCTGACCCTTTACGGTTGAGCTCGAATGGGAAGCTTTCCTTTCCTGCCCCCTGGGAGGTGCTCTCCCTTTCCCCTGTGCTCCCAGAGCGCTCAGTTCATGCCTCCATACAGCACATGCCCAGCTGTGTCATAATCTCCTGTGTCCACGCCACTGTCCCTCAGAATGGAGACTATTTCCTGTTAACCTTTGCCCTAGCATGGTGCATTCGGCATATAGCCGCCTACTCAGTTGTTGGCTATTTGGCTGCTGCTGGCTCAGTATATTTAAGAAGAATTACTTAAATTTCCACAAAACCCTGAAACTGAAATATTGACCCAGACAGGAGCAATTTGCTCTTACAATGCTAAGCAGATGTTTTGATGGGTTTGCTTGTGGTTAAACATAACCATGTGTATAAACTTTGCTCCTGTTTCTCCATATTCATAGTATCATTCCAAATTTTCTGAAGAGCAAAATTTTTACTATGTTATATAGTATCAGCTATGGCTGCTGCTATTTTACTGGTCTCTGAATTCAAAGGTTCAGCTTGACCTCAGGGGATCACGTTTTTCCCTCCACTCCATACCTCTGACTTTGATAAATTTTTAGCTTCAGCCATGAGTGACATTCAGCCTCCCTCTCTTCTTCTTCTTTTTTTTTTTTAGAAGCTGAATAACATCAACGATATCCTGAAGTCTGTGTTCTTGATCTTCCCACATTTTTGCCTGGGACGGGGGCTCATTGACATGGTGAAAAACCAGGCAATGGCTGATGCCTTGGAAAGGTTTGGTGAGTGACAGCAGTGGTCGGACAGGGGTGTGTTAGTTGAGATGGCAGTTTGCATGGGCCTTGCCACCCTGGCCCTTGTTTTGCAAAGATGCCGGTGACTGGGCCCAGGCCTCCCCCCCACTGATAGGATGGATGACAACATAGCTGGTTGTGGCATGGGTCTTGTGACACAGCCATTCATGCCCGGGACAACAGTGAGAAAAGAGAGAGGGCAGTTTTGGAGGTAAGAAAAATACTGCCTTTAGCTTGAATCCAGTGTCGCATGCCAGTGGTTGGGAAAGTCAAGGTCATTGCAAAAGTCAAACCACAGCTTTGAAAGTTAGATACAGGCCAGAGAGAATCAGAAGGAAAGGTGCAAACCTTGGCTCGTTAGGAAAATCACGGGTCTGCAGACGTGGCCATGTATCATCTTCTACATAGTCTGTAAGAGGTAATTTACTGCAGCTTTCTGTCTTCATAGTCTTCAGAAGTATTTCTCCCGTGGCCACATTTACTGCTCTTCATCCACTGGCTCATATAAGTTAGATGGGCATTGTTCTTTAAGGGACATAGGGCAGAGACATTTTTTTTAATTTGGAGGTACAAAGGAGATGCCTAAGGAATTTAAAGGGGTATTTACATAAAACCAGGTGATTTGATTGAGTCATAGGTTAAATTACATGCTACTGATGGGGCATGTTTTTAAAGTGCTCTCTAATTTTAGTGAAACTTATAATTTGTTAAAATACTGACACTAAAACTTACCCTGGATTGTTGCCTTTTTACAAAGGCTCTCGGCATCTCATTCAAAAGGAGACATTACATATCTTAGATGACGTTACAGAACTAACCCATGTTGGCTCCGAAATTCTGATTAAAACTGAATCACAGTGTGTTTGCCCAAAACCTTCCCTGTGTCAGACTCGGACAGTGGTCACTCTCTTACATTTTTCCTCCTTCTCAAGGGTGATGCCCATTGGTGTTTCCGGGAAGAGAGGTGCATTTGAACCCGAGCTTGAGGAAGGGCTGTCATGTTTGTGCTACTGTTCTGACTGGACCTCTGCATTGTGTCCACCAGGGGAGAATCGCTTCGTCTCGCCGCTCTCTTGGGACCTGGTGGGGCGAAACCTGTTTGCCATGGCTGTGGAAGGGGTGGTGTTCTTCCTCATCACTGTTCTGATCCAGTACAGATTCTTCATCAGGCCCAGGTGAGCTTGTTCTCAACTCATAGTGCACCTGCTTGGGGTCACAGAGGAGAAGCACATGGACATGCTTGTCAGAGGCGTGGGGACTGAATAGAGCTCCAAGCAGATAATCAAACTGTATTCCTAATGAGCACATCCCCGGGCCCCAGCACTGCCAGTCCCGGACACTGTGGAGAACAGGTTTTATAGGACTGCTTTAGAAATGCTCTTTCTCTTGAAAAATAGCTTGAAAGGTTGACTTTTCTTAAATTTGTCTCCCTAAGACCTGTAAATGCGAAGCTTCCTCCTCTGAATGATGAGGATGAAGATGTCAGGCGGGAAAGACAGAGAATTCTTGATGGTGGAGGACAGAATGACATCTTGGAAATCAAGGAGTTGACTAAGGTGAGGCATGAATACACGCTGTAACAACATGTCTTTAATTTTTTCCAGATTTATATGTTGGGAACTAGCATTTTGCTGACTATTAAGCTTACTAAAAAGAGCACACTTCTCAAAATATGTACCTACACCAAGCTTTGTCAATTTAGTTATTTTTAAAAATCTATAGTATCTTTATATATTAAGTAAGTGAAAAATTATGTAGACATTGATGACCATTATGTTTTGTAAAAGGTTGATACTAGATTTAAAATGAAAAGAAATCCACTTGTATTTTGAGCTTCAGAGTCATGCAGAAACCTGTTACCACAGAGACAGATCAAAGGCCAAGGCTCTTAGCATATCTAATATGTGACTTAGTCTTATCGATTGGTCTTATTTTGCCATGTGTTTGGTCTGTAATTCCTTCTTCCGTGGCTGCCTGGGATAGCTGCGAATCACTGTGGCTCATGAATTTTTGCGTTTTGTTTATTGCAGATATATAGAAGGAAGAGGAAGCCTGCCGTGGACAGGATTTGTGTTGGCATTCCTCCTGGCGAGGTGAAGGCACTTTCCCTACATTGTATTTGTCCCTATTAATTCAGACTTTCTCTACCCAATCAAACAACAGTGTTTGTAAGGGGGTAAAAGTGGCTTTTAAAGGCTTCTGTTTGTGTCTCTTGAGAGGGATTGGCGACCTCATATGTCAAAAGAATGATTTTGGGTAGTCTCAGGCAGTGTAAGGAGAATATGCATGCCCAACATGTGATTTTGTGATCTGTTCAAGATGATGAAATTCAAGTAGATTTAAAAAATTTTAAAATTAGAGTTCCTTTTTCCCCCTTCATGCTTGTGTTCTTTCATGCCCTGTAGCCAGATCGCACAGTGAAATTTGACCAGTTGGCCCTCATTACTATTTTTCACTCATTAACTTTGACCTCACCTTAAGGACTCGATAACATTACAAAATACAGCCACACTTAAAATGATCCCATTCATTGTAAAATCTGTTTAAATGCCCAATGTGATAGCTTCTTGGCCTTTTGGCTAAGGTTTAGTGTAGTATCTGTTCTTTTGTTTAATATCTGATATGTCCCCCATCTGAGGACAATATATTAAATGGAGTTTTGGAACTAGGAGATGGAATAGGGACTTGCTCCACCCACTCCACACACCGACCTGTACTTCCTGGAAGTACTGTGTTGCACTGTACGGTGCACCAAAAAAAGAAAAAAAAAAGCCCATGTGATTCCTGAAGACCAAGAAAATATTTGACTCTTCATTGATATTTGAGAATGATGTTTTAGGATCATGCTATATAAAAACTAAGCTGAGGTGACTATTTCAGAATGGTCATTTATATTAAGATTTCTCACAATTTGCTAAAACTACTTACTTAATCCTTTTCAGTGCTTTGGGCTCCTGGGAGTTAACGGGGCTGGAAAGTCATCGACTTTCAAGATGTTAACTGGGGACACCACTGTGACCAGAGGAGATGCTTTCCTTAACAAGAACAGGTAGGAAAAGAGGTGGTCTGCGTTTTGCTACAAACACTTTTATTAGTTACTGAAATAAATTGTGTTTCTTTTTAATGGTCACGCAGTACCATATAGAGTTTATACAAATGGTGAAATACAGTAAAGCATAAAGAAGAAAACCGAAGTGTCCATGATTGCACTACCTGGAGAAAACCACTACTTCCACTTCCTTTCAGTCTCGCTCTGTTTTGTGACAGCTTCATTCGGGTGTAACTGACATACCATGAAGTCGTCTTGTTGTGAGAGTACAATTTATGATTTTTAATAAGTTTGCAGAGTTTTGCAACCATCACCACAATCCAGTTTAAAACGTTCCCATCACCCCAAATTTATTTTATAGATACATATAAATGTATTGAATCATACAGTATCTCTATTTTTAAAATTAGTTTTCATTGTTAATATATTATGATCATTTCCCAAAAGTTTACATATTCTGCAATGTAGAATTTTATATTCTGCATAAGATTCCCCTATTTCCTATATGGATAGTTTATTTTATGAATTTCCTATTGTTGGACATTTATTAGTTTCTGTTTTTTACTATGAAAGTATGCCCTGTGCCCATCTATGACTATTTCCTCAGGGAAAACTCCTACAAGGTAAAGGGTATGCGCTTGCCACATTGCCCTTTCTGCAGGTTGTATCCGTACATGAGGCTGTTACCTGAGAAGGCACAGGTCACTAGCAATCTGATCGCTAGGGGTACAGCTGCACTTTAGAGACCTGTAAGCAATGGTACAAGGTGGTGGCTTGTGAACTTTTCTGGCCATGGCCCATACTAGCAAATACATTTGATGTCTAAACCCAGTAAATACAAAGACACACACAAGTATATAATCAAGTGTTCTAAACAATACCTACTCCTATTACTCGTAGGGCACTCTGACATTTCTTATTCTACTCTCTACCCCACGTTGTTTAAAAATACTGGTTGTGACCCGATCAATTTATTTCTCAAGCCACGAATGGCCGATGACTCACAATTTGAACAGTGGACGGGATGGGGGCGGGTACTAACCAATAAAATTGAAGAGAATAAGGAACTTAATGTGCTTATGGATCTCCTCCTGTCTCTCTAAGCAGTTTTCTCAGGGCAGTGTAAAGGAGGTGTAAGAGAGCAGAAGTCTAGAATAGCAGGCCTGAGGCTGCACGCCTGCTTCCCCAGGCGTGCTCCTGGCTCCAGGCTCCTGAGGCGTGTACCCATGGAGGCCCGTAAGTGGCCCAAACAACGGCTGTAAGAGCTGGCTTGGGAGTGTAGCTGTGACAGCCAGGCCATGTCCATGGGCACCTCAACCCTACTTCTGGAAAAGGGTGGATCTGGGAGTACTAATTAGATATGCAGAGAGGCACACATACTGCTGAAAGCCAAACTCAGAGCCGTCCAGCGGTGGTGGCTGAAGTGCAGCCCTCAGATTGGATGTGGACCCTGAGCTTCTCCCACATCAGGGGTTCTTAACCTGAGACTGGCTTTATTGTGCCTAAAAGCCACCCCACCAATGTATGTAAAATTGTGTTTATAGGTATATTTATTCCTGTCACCTTAAAAGCCAGGAGGGTGCCTTGGTCGGATATTTAGCAGGACCAGGGGTGGGGGGTTGGAACGTGCTGTGGCTGAGTCAGTGTGGGCAGCGGTGTGCAGAGGGAAGTCACGCCCAGAGTTGCTGGGCCTCCTCTGGATCTGAACGGCCAGGAAGGAGACTTTGCAGCAACCGAGCACTTGGTGCATATAACTGGACCATGCAGTCAAGTCTGGGGTAGAAGTTCGTGTTGCAGCCCCAGAATTGTATGCCTGGGATTATTGGTAAAGATACTTCTGTGGTTGGGGTGGACTCAGGAATTCTAAAATGGGACTGAGCCTACAGACTGAAGTGTTGGGGGAACCAGATGCAAAGACTGGGCGGGATAGGGGCAGGAACCCTCACTGCCGGGAGGGGCTGGCCTCCAGGGGCAGAAAGGCTGTTCCTACAGCAAGTTTGCTCACTGGCGTTTTTTGTCGCATACAAGCGTACTTTATAGGAACATTAGGCAAGACTGTCTGATCAGAGTATCTCCAAATGCCCAAAACCTGACCAGTTTTGTTTTCCTTTGCAGTATTTTATCAAACATCCATGAAGTTCATCAAAACATGGGCTATTGCCCTCAGTTCGATGCCATCACAGAGCTGATGACCGGGAGAGAACACGTGGAGTTCTTTGCCCTCTTGAGAGGAGTCCCAGAGAAAGAAGTGGGCAAGGTACTGTGGGCACCAGCAAGCTAACTTGCTTCATATGGCATCCCAACAGTATACCTTACGGCTTTGACGTTCACATGACCATCAGCTTCAGGCTGTTTTTCTTCATGGCTGCACCAGGGTGAAATGCTGGCTTTTTGCCCCGACTTTCAGGGTGGGACTCGGTGGTGGTGGTGGTGGTGTGGGGAGCTGTGGGCAGGCACGTGGTGAAGGGCAGAGAAGAAGTGCTACTTTCCTGGCGTTTGGCTCTGCGGCACTTGCCAGACCATGATTATAGAATTTGGTCTCCCTCAATGAAGTAGTTTTTCTGTGTTAGCATTAGAAAGCATGATAAAGTAACCAAGCCAGATGGACGTCAAGTTGCTTTTCATGGCCACAGGTCGGTGAGTGGGCAATTCGGAAACTGGGCCTTGTGAAGTACGGCGAAAAATATGCTGGCAACTACAGTGGAGGTAACAAGCGCAAGCTTTCGACAGCCATGGCTTTGATCGGCGAGCCTCCTGTGGTGTTTCTGGTGAGTGTGTCTGTAAATGGAAAACTCTTCTGGCCTGAATGGAAAACCGTACTTTTCTAAACTCCTGCATGTCCAGGGGTGTTGCATGGCTGGCTGGCCTGTGACGAGCACCCCTCCCCTGACCGGGAACAGCAGAGCAGCCTCAGAGAGCCAGATGGGAGCCCCCGTGGCCGCTCCCTGACACACCCCGGGGTGGCTCTGCCATGCCCTCCGAGGCCCTGAAAGGGAGATGCTCCCGGGACCCCGTTTCTCTGGCATGGAGAACCCCAACAAGTGTGCTGAGGCTGGGTGTGGGGTTTGATTTTTCTCTGAGACATTCTTTTTTTTTAACCATCTCTGTGTTCATCCCTGAATATGGAGTGTGTGGGCACAGCTTCAAGACCCCGAAGTAGCCCCTGGGCCATAGATCTCACGTGCTGATAGGAAAACGGAAGATTAGATGGGATGGTGGCCCTTGACCCCTTTCCTTCTGTGGAAACAAGCACTGAAGTTACTGCAGGAAGAAGTCTTGCTTGAGGCTTTAATGTTAGCCAGGCCGTTTGGATCTGGAATTTAAGACCGGCAAGTACAATAAGACAGGCTAAGCTGGAGTGAGCTCGAAGAAGAAAAGGAGAGACAGAATTTTACCAAAACCTTATACTGACCTCTGTAGAGATTTCAGACAAAAAGGATTTTTTAGTATATACTTGTCAGTCTTGAAAAGATGATTGGGACTAAATGGCTTCTTTCCCCTTCCATTTCTGTTTATTTGGGGAAATTTAACTTCATAAAAATGTAGGTTGAGTTTCCTGCTTCAGTGAGACATGAGAGTGATCTTGTATATAAGGTCTGGTTCTCTGGTCCATCAGTAAATAACTAGGCTGGTTGAGTTAAAACCTAGGCTATTTCAGAGATGCTTCTGCATCTGAAACCAAATCTGTGGTTGATGGTTTCCTCCCCCTCCACCCCCCACCCCCAGCAAATAATGGGACTTATTTTCTTCTAATTGCAGGACGAGCCGACCACCGGCATGGATCCCAAAGCCCGGCGCTTCCTGTGGAATTGTGCCCTCAGTGTAGTCAAGGAGGGCAGATCAGTGGTGCTTACATCTCACAGGTCTGTAGTAAAGACCTGGCTTGGCTTCTTCAGGGTGTGATTTTTAAACTTCCAATCAATATAAACGATCATTGTGTAAAAAGTAGAAAGTACAAGAAGGCAAAGAGAAAAACAATTATAATCGTCTGAATGGCATCACCTGTAGATAACCATTACTTTCACCGGGCAATAGTATGTCTGCCGTTTCTTCTGCAAATCTAAGTACACAAGTGCGTGGAGTCTGTGTGTGTGATTTTTAAACAAAAATGCAAGCTTAGTGTAATGCTGCTCTTTTTCATTTAACAGTATGCCGTGAATGTTATTCCAGATCAGTCATTTCTTAGAGCTGGGTGGTAGTCCCTTTGGATATGCTCCAGATTTATTTAATTCTACTTTTTGTAGATGTTTGGATTGTTTCCAGCTTTGCCCCAATTGTAAACAGCACTGCAGTGAGCAGTGTGTAACAGGATGCAGTTATACCTTAGGAAGCTGGGAATGTTCCTTTGAAATGTCGGATGTCGTGGTGATGATCTAAAGGTTAGAGGAGCATCTCTGTAACGCTTAAACCTCATTCTGGTTTCCCACAGTATGGAAGAATGCGAAGCTCTTTGCACCAGGATGGCAATTATGGTCAACGGGAAGTTCAGGTGTCTTGGTAGTGTCCAACATCTGAAAAATAGGTAACAGAGATCATTTCCGTGGGATAGCACCTACTGAGAAAACTTATATTTCCTTCTTTCTTTTTGGGAGTGCATAAATGGTGGCTCTAAACTAAAGGGAAATAAATGGAACAAAATGGTATAGTGGTAAGAATGAGGGCTTGGAGGTCAAACAGAGCTGCATTCCAATTCTGTCTTTACCTTTGCCTGGTTGTGTGCCCTTGGGCACATCACTTCACCTCTCTGAGAGTCCGTTTCTTAAGGAATATTTACCCTCAGCTTTGCTCTGTAGATGAAATGGAAAAATTTATACATGCCGGGATGGTTAGAGCACAGGCTTTGGAGTCAAACGCAGATGGTCCACACCCTGGCCCCGCCCCTCATGAGCTCTGTTCCGTGGGCAGGTGGCCAAGGCCCCGGGCTTTGGATTCTCTGTAACACCTGCTGGGCTCCGCAGGTTCAGGTGCGGATTCCATGAAATCGTGTGTCTGAGGCCCTCAGCATGGCGCCTCGCATAATGCAGGTGTTTAGTCAATGAGAACGAGTTCCTTCTCTCTGATGCTTAATTCTAGGCCTGTCAGGGACCAGGGACCTCTATTAATCTTTTGAGAAGCATCCTGAAGGTCTTCCATCGGGACTTTATTTTCCTGCTTTCAGGTTTGGAGACGGCTATACAATAGTTGTACGAATAGCGGGCTCCAACCCTGACCTGAAGCCGGTGCAGGAGTTCTTCGGACTCGCCTTTCCCGGAAGCGTCCTCAAGGAGAAGCACCGGAACATGCTGCAGTACCAGCTCCCGTCCTCCCTGTCTTCCCTGGCCCGCATATTCAGCGTCCTTTCCCAGAGCAAAAAGCGACTCCACATAGAGGACTACTCTGTTTCTCAGACAACACTTGACCAAGTGAGCTTTGAATATCAAAAATAGATTTGTGTTCTAGGGGGAGGAGTCCTGCTCCCTTCCTCACACCATCATGGGCCCCAGAGCAGGGTAGATTACCTGAGCTTGATTTCTCATCTTCTACTAGCTGTGTGTTTTACTGACTGTCTCTGAATCTGAAAAGGGAGATGATGCTGTCTACTTTATAGGGTTATTAGGAGAATAGACTGTAATAATCATCTTAATAACTACCATTTATTGAGTACCTACTAGGGGCCATTTTGCCAGTTGCCTTAGCCCATTTAAGTTACAGCAAACAGACCTTGGCAGTTAGTAGGTAGTCAGTAAATGTTAGCGTTCATCCCTCTTCCCTTTAATCAAACCTTTAAAAGCCGAAGTAAATAGGTGATTGAGCAGTTGCTGATTTGGGAGTTGATACAGGTTTTTAATTTTTAAATGGTTAATGCTTTTTTCAAGTATTCCCCTCTCTCACATGATTTTCTAGATAATCTATGCTATCTTGTATTTTCCTACCTGACCTAATGTCCACATAGGGAAAAACACAAGTAAAATAGAGAAAGAGAAAATCATGGGGGTCTCTATAAAGATCTATAAAGAGAAAATCATGGGGGTCCATCTTTCTTTCTCTTGACAGGTATTTGTAAACTTTGCCAAGGACCAAAGTGACGATGACCACTTAAAGGACCTGTCATTACACAAAAACCAGACAGTGGTGGATGTTGCACTTCTCACATCTTTCCTGAAGGACGAGAAAGTGAAAGAAAGTTACGTGTGAACAATCCTGGTCACACAGCATGACTAAAAGAAAGGAGGAACTTGCCCTTCCTTTGCACTGGGCGAAGAGTCCAGAGGAAAGAGCTGGAAGTTTCTGTGGGAAGAAGTAAACTGGATACTGTACTGATACTATTCAATGCAATGCAATTCAATGCAATGAAAACAAAATTCCACGACAGGGGCAGTGCCTTTGTAGCCGATGTCTTATGGCTCTCGAGTGAAAAAAGACTTGAATTTAGTTTATTACCTTATGCCTATGTAAAACTCTAGTATGGAACCCAGTGGACATTTGGGTTTGAAATACTTTTTTTTTTTTTTTCCTTTGCATTCTCACTGGGATTGCAACAATAATTCATCAAGTAATCGTGGCCAGTGATCATTCGCCCAAATCAAAGGCATGCATGCACACCGGCACTCATTAAGCTGTGCCATGCCAGGAGACTGGTTTCCTGGTGACACCTCCGTTGATGGCAATGAGTGCGCCGGAATTACTAGTGCCAAGTTGTGCTCAGAAAGCCCGAAGCACCATGGTGTGTCACGCACACTTTGGTGGAAGCAGTTCTACTCAGAGTCTATCGACATCATCAAATATCAGGTGACAAAATGGTGCCATGTGTGGGGGCAAAGTCCTGCTTTGATTCCCTCATCAATGAGCTGCTCTGGTGGTGGTAACATGCAAATTGCAGGTGGCTCTTGACAAATGAGACTTGGCTTCCTTGTTACATTGTCCCTCGCTTGGAGCCATGGGTCTCCAGAGTCATCTTTCTGGGACTCTCTAAATGCACTTACGTCCTGGTAAGGAGCAAAGAACCAGCAGCCAAGTTGTTGGGGCCGTAAGCTGCTGTGGCCACAGCACAGGATGAAAGAGATGGGGTGTTCACACCTGGGCAGGCCTGTGTCCGTTGTGTTCACTTGTCCCGTTGTCTGCCAACACGGTACACTGCATCTCAAGATTTCATCTGACACAGTGTAGTATTATTTCTGGCTTTTTAAATTAATCTAGCATATGAAAAGATGGAGTTGTATTTTGAAAAAAACCTTTGTACTTGTACTGTTGTTTGGAATTTTAAGTTCTATCAGTGACTTCTGAAACCTTAGAATGGCCTCTTTGTGGAAGCCTGTGGCAGAGGGGAGCATGGCCACACTGCCCCGCCAGCTGTATTTTCTCATGTGAGTTCGCAGATGGATCGTCTGACTAGTGCCTTGTGACTAGAAAACAATGTGATGGTCAAGCTGTCGTGACATTATATTTAAGTTTCTTTAAGATCATTTAAAATACTCAATCTCAGTTCATTAATCAAGTTTATTTCTTGAGTCTGTGTTATAGCCGAATGGGTAGGTGTACGGATGGGGTGGGGAGGAATTACGCCTGCGACTTCCTGTGCCATGTTGTCCAGAGAACCAGTTTACCAGTGCAGGGTGTTCAGCTGTGGTTGTGGGGTCCAGATGAAAGAGAATTGGACCGCCCACTTCTTGAAAATAGCAGCAACGCAGAAGTCAAGCGTGTTTAAATGTCCTAAGCGTCACAAGACTTAAACGATGAGTATTTTTTACAGAGAAGACAGCTAGTTTTAAAAGTTGTTGAGCAAGACAATTTGTGCTTACGGCTTTTAGTAACTTCAAATAATTGTCTTTGAAGGTCTTGATACTGCATTCACACAATCCCAAATTTTTCATCGCTAAACCACTAACTTATCATGAAAGAAAATAAAGTAACAAATGGCCCTCACATGAAGTATATTTCAGGTTTTTCCAACCCAGTCTTATATTTTTAGTCAGTGAACACTTTAAAAATATGATTTTACTAATGCTTAATATTACCTGTCTTGAGACAACTAACATATGAGGGAACTACTATTTGGTGAAGTTCAAGTGATCTTTCATTACTTGTTTTCTAAAAGTTATTAACTCTAAGGATGTAAGATTTCAGATCTATTTTAAATTAATTTTTAGTTTTTTAAAAATTTATAGAATGTTATTACATAACTCATTGGAAAAGAAAATGACTTTTAGAAATTAATGCCAAAATTGTTTTCTAAAATGATAAGCAAGTAATGAAGGCATAGTTCCAAAAACTAGAGATCATTCTAATGAGATCATTTTATTTTATGTTATCTAAAATGATACAAAATTCATAGAATAATTTAGTTTCTCCTTGTTCAATATTTTTCAAAATTAAACTTGTTAGTTTTCCCATTTCATTGGAATCATGTTTGAATTTTCTACTATATCAAATCCTTGAGCAGATTCTTGCTTTAATTACTCTGACATCAAGGCTGTATTTAAAAAAAAAACTCAAAACTGTGAACTATTTTGAAAAATACACCATGTTTCAATACAGATTTAAAAGGATCTCTTCTGAAGCTAGAAACAATCTACAGTTACACATCAACTTCATTAATTATGTTACCTTTTAGTCTATTTAAATAGTAATCTTTTAAATTTTCCTGTGTAAACATAAGTATAGTGGAAATTTTTACCAACTCTATACTCAAGTAAAATTTCTACATATTCCCTGTGGAAATATAACTATGTGAGTTTCAGACATTCCCAAGTGTTCAAAGATTTCTGCTTTTCCTTCTTTTGGACATCTTGGAATCTTTAGTAACAACTGTGAATATGAAATATATGAAAGAAAACAGTAACAAAGCCCTCTGTACCTAAGTGCCCAGCACAGTTCATTGTTTTGTTTTGTTTTTAAAACCAAACCTCAAACTACTGTATTTCAGTATCTGTACTGAAAGCAATGCATTGTGACTATTAAATGTTGCACATCATTCATTCACTGTATAGTAACTGTTGACTAAAGGGATTTGTCTATGTTTTCTTCTTGTGGTTGTATATATCAGGAATTTTTTTTTTTTCCCAAAGAGCCATGTGTCATAGAATATTGAACCACTTTCATACTGAGATAATTAATTTGTACCCTTGTTACTATTTACTAGTAATAATATAGTACTATAATAATATTGTTCTAATTCTCATTAAAATTGTTGCATCCCTTTTATAGAATGTTTATATTTACATAAGGATTAAGTATTCTTTCTTCTTATACCCGAGGATGAAGCTATGTTTTTGTGCTTTTTCTTTGTCATTGGCCCTTCATTCCAAGCACTTTATGTTGTCTGTCATGGGATCTATTTTTGCACTGGAATATCTGAGAATTGCAAAACTAGACAAAAGTTTCACAATAGATTTCTAAGTTAAATCATTTTCATTAAAAGGGAAAAAAGGAAAAAAATTGCATTTGTCTGTAACTTTATATGAAGTATTAAAGGCATATTTCTATGTTGTAATGAGTCACGAAATAAAGCTGTGACGGTTATGTTGGTCTGTACTCGTTTGTGTGTGTGTGTGTGCATTTATAGCACCACCTACTGTTAAAGCAATTTGGCTCTAAAGTAGAAATTTTTGCAACAGCTAAATGTCCTGTCAATCACAAAAGAGAACTGAAGGGACTACTTGGAAATTTTAAAAGGGGCATTTTGCCCTTTCATGATTCAGTTGAGAACGTAACTGAGATTGAGTATGTTTAAACGTTTTTTAGTTAAACTTATTCTGCTTACTGATTATGAACCTGTGGAGATTTCTGAAAATCCTCTGTAGCTCAGACTATTTAGTAAAAACCTCATTTCTTCATTTGGTAGTATGGAAGCTATAAATGCAGCCTTCAGTGCTCTTTTGATTTTTCAACCAAAAAGACAAGGATGCAGGGTGGTGAGTGTATGGCGAGGGGATGCGCGAGGGGCTGGGCGTGGGAGGGGGGCACGCAGGGGAAGAAGAGTGTGGGCAGAGAAGTGATACATCAGAGACACCTTCCCCTTGTCCAGTAAAAAGTGCTGCGCAGTCCACACCCCAGGTTATGTAGCGCTCTGTTGAGACATGGGGATGTATTTTTCATGGCTAATAAGCAACTAGTCTCAGAAATGATATCTGTTTATCCGGGTACTGGAAGAACGCCCATCAAACACCCCGTATTAGGCAGCACAGTGGAGTCATGGCTCTATTTGTGACCTTTCCTGCACAGCCATGGTGTCGAGGGGTGGGCAGTCCTTTGCCTAAGGTATGGATCTGAACTTTGAGTGCGCCTGGAGGACCACTCAGCATCAGCATCGGCCCCCCTGTCTTTCCCCCCTTGACATTCATGTGACAGCGTCTTCAGTGAAATTGACTGAAAACTGTTTCTTTGTGAAAAATGACAACTGGGGGAGAGGAACAAAACCACTGAAAAATGAAGAGTTAATTTAGATGAAAATGTTACCCATGAGTCTTGACCAAAATTTTATCTTATTTAGAGAAGAGCCAGTATAAACATTTACAGATTAAAAAAAAATCTGGAAACTTTGGAATACTAATGACTACATTATATATAGAAAAGGATAACAGAAAATTAGCTCTCTTTTCCAAGTGTTTATTGAGTTGCCAGGGACCTCATTTAATCAATTTATACCTGCCCTATGAGGTAAGTATCACCATTTGACATAACAGTAAATTGTGGCTCCGAGGATGAGGAATTGTCCAAAATTACACAGCTAGTAACTGGAAGAGGGTGCTTATTTTTCTTTTTTAAATTAAGTAATTATTTTTTAGAGGGAGAAGGGACAGAGAAAGAGAGGGAGAGAAACATTGACGTGAGGGAGAGAGAACCTACAACCTAGGCACGTGCCCTGACTGGGAATCGAACTGGCAACCTTTTGCTTTGTGGAATGATGCCCAACTAACTAAGCCACACTGGTAAAAGCCAGAGGGTTCTTTCTGGTGAAGTTGGGTATCAGTTAAAATTATCCTGATCAGCATGGTATCATTATACGGTATTTACTGACCTCTGTTGTGTGCCAGATATTTGCTAGGCTCTGGGAATACAGTGTTGAAGAAGACAGAACTCCTGCTCCAGTGAACTTAAATTTCAGCAGAGAAACATTCACATTCACAATGGATATGTGGACAAAGAGTGAATTTGGACAGCGGTAAATACCAAGAAGATGAAACATGGTAATGGGATAACAATGCAGAGGAATCCGAGATGGCTCAATGGAGGAGTGACATTTAAGCTCAGATCTGAATAAAAGGAGCAGAAGGTGCCCGCATTTGAAGGTGGGCAAGAAGAACATTCCTGGAAGAAAGAGCACCTGGTGCAAAAACCCCAAGGGAGAAAACGTTTGGCAAGTTGGGGAGCAGGGGAGAGAACCGCAATATCTCTGGAGCTGGGGGGATGGACTCAGAGAGGCAGAACCACGGTAAGCTGCCCGGATTGTATTGTCAGTGCAGTGAGGAGCCACTGGAGAGTTTTAAACAAGGCAGTGGTTTGACCTAATCTCTGTTTCAGAAGGAATGCTGGCTGTGTGGGGAGAAAGAACAGTAGGGAGGCTGAGGAAGAGATGGTGGTGGAGGGTGGTCACAACAGACAGGGAAGAACAGGAATACTCAGGGTCTGCCAGGCCGCATGGACGGGAGGAGGGAGAGAGAGCTGTCAAGAAGACTCTTTAGTTTGTGACCCCAAAACTAGGTAGGTGGTTGTGTTAAAAAGGCAGTTGTATTTCAGATTGGAGCTCAGAGAATGTGATAGGAAAGAAGACAGAAACGTGTGAATCGTGAGCACATTATGTGGTATTTAAGCCTGGGGACTGAATGAGCTTATACTGAGCTCTGAGACCCTACCATACTTAGAAGAGAAGCCAGCAAAGGAAACAGAGGGACAGGTGGGTGAGGAGGAAGAAAATCTAACAGTGACACCAGAGACGGAGGCTCAGCATCAAGTGTTTCAGGAAGGCAGAAGTGGTCACTTGTGCCCAACACTGCTGAGAAGATTAGCCAGCTACCGGCACTGAGAGGCCATTGAATTTGGAAAGATCAAGGTCCTCTGTGACCCTCAGAAGTGTCCTTTCAGAGATTGACAAGGATGCGGGGCTCAGGGAAGAATAAGAGGTAAGGAGGGGAAGACGGTGAATATTCTCAACCCTACAGAGTCGTGCGTTGAAGGGAAGCAGAAAACATGACAATAGCTGGAGTATAAAGCTTTTATTTGGATTCTTGTCTGTTATAATAGCATAGGCTGCAACTGAGCACCATCTTACCTTTCTGATTGTTTTTTGTTTGTTGTTTAGTCCTTTAGCCATTTCTCCTATGAGAAACCTTATACACTGAATGTTGTTCACATTTCCCTTAGACAGTTAATTCATAATATACTATTTTATTTATTTCTAATATGTCTTAGAAATGTAAAATAATACCACTGTAAACACAGACTATCAAGAGCACTTGGAAATACCAAACCTAATTTTAGAAAGCAGAGAGGCACTCCCAAATGGAAATCGCGAGTGTTTCCAGGAAGCCCGGCAGCCCGAGGTGGCACTGAAGACACCCTCCTTCTGGTAGGACTGTCCTGCCGGTCTCTCAATGTAACTTAACGTTCTCAATTATGTCGGTAAGTTATTACGGTGTCGTTACCCTACAGCAACACAGTGAGAGCTCTAAGGAAGATAATACCATTATAAAATGCAAATTGAAAAACCCAGGATGACTACATAGGCATTTATTAAGGCAGCATTCCCATAACCATAAAATCTCTTTAAAAACAAATGTCTTTGTCAGTGATCCAAAATGAACAAAAATTAGTAAAATTAAATGAATACATTTCAGCATATGAGACATGTCTTCTGAAGTTTTTTTTATTGACATTGAGACCTCATTGGCATAATTAATGTGAAAACCATGATTGATACAGATGACACAGGTGTTACTGTACTTTGCCAAGGTAAAGAAATACATTTTTTCTAATATTCTTATATTACAAAATAAATTTAATGGGCAAAAAGTTATTTTAAATCTCAGAAGAAATAGGCATGTTGAAAATATAGACACTGCATGTACATAATTTCAAAATACTGTCAGGCACAAAAATGTAAAAACATCATTTAAATACAAGAAAATGCTATAATGCCAAGGGTCATCAAAATAGACAGTAAGAGATAACCTGAAAGAAATGAAAACTCAAGGTCATGAATAGTGGCAACTACTTCTAACGTGTAATAGCTACTGAAATGCTATGGGGAAAATGAACAGAACTGTTTTCTGAGGTGGTAATGACAAAGAACAGAGATGACTTTAAAAATGCAGAGACATAGCGAATTAACTTACCACCTTCTTCAAATAAAAGTGAGATTCGCTTGGGAGAACTGAAGTACCATTAGCGGACACATCTTAAGACATTTAATGAAATGCTTTGTACTTTGGTGGAAAACTATTTCAATGGTGAAAATGATGTAGGAATCAGAAGCATGTTCTGCTGAGACACTAGGTAATTGACACTTTCTCGAACTGGAAAACAAAACATTGTATAAGAAGGCGTATTAAGTTATTGACTAAATCAAATTTGTCCTAAGAGCAGCTCATGCCTAGTGACACAGCTTACCAGCTGCCACGACCCTGGGATCTTCATGAGACTGGTGTCTCCCAGCTGCCCGGCTGTCTGCACTCTCATTCCACCAAAGAGCATGAACTGCAGAAAGAAACCCCAAATAGATTCTAAAATCTCCAGCATTATTAGAAACAAATACAGAAAAAATAATCAGATATGTTCAGTCTTATTCTTTAAATCAAAATAGTATCAAAAAAGTAAAACCAAGTGTGTCAGTGGTAAGATTTGACATGGGTCAGAGATGTGGGAGAAATATTTATGAATTAATAAACTGGTTTTATAGATGAAACAGAAAGCTGGACAGGGGAGGTAAAGTAATACAACAAAAGACATGGATAATCAAGACTAGACCCGGGTGTTATTATTTCCTACTACATTTTACTTTTTTTTAAAAAAGCAAGATCATTTAAAAAAAAAAGGTCTATTACTGAAAATTTGGATACAAAGAATAAAAAGCATAATTTTAAGTGCCCAGGGAAAGCTTCTATTAATATTTAGTGTATTTTCTTTGAAAAATATGAGCAAAATAAAATTAGGTCTTATGGATAGATGATGTGTATGATGGATATGTATGTCTATTTGTGTACTGCAGGTATATTTCATGTATATACTCTTATTCCACTGCCTTTATTTCCTAGAGCAGCATAACAACGGTGAACTCCCTGAAACCCTGGGGTGCACAACTGAGACAAAAGTGGCTCCCCAAACATAACAAATTGTTACATCTCAGAGCTGAGGGCTGCCTAGAAGTGAACTACCATCCCTGGCAACCTCTACTGCCCTCAAGCTCCCACATGTCTCAACTGTTTCCACTGAAATCCTGACATTCAGCTGTAGCTTCAACAATAAATAAAAAGAACTCTTCCTTCCTTTTAGGATCTTAACCCACTTGGGCTCTTACGATTATTGCTTTAGATTTTTCACAAATCGTCTTTATAGTAATCTTTTATAATTTTTCTGAAAATTAAAATCCAGTCCATAATTTTATGATGTGAAATACTAGATACCATTTTCGATAACATACGGATTTGAGTGAGGGGTTTTTAGAGGTACACCTAGCGCTGTGAGGAGTAATCAATGAATTTTTGCTGTTCTGCTTTTAAAAAGTTAAACCTGTGTATATTTATAGTAATGTGTATTTATACTATAGTAAACCTGTATAGTATTTATAGATCCAAGAACTAAGACATGAGTAATATCTACCAGGATGAAATCTACAGTGAATACGTAAGCTGATGACTCATACCATACTTCCAAATATGAAACGCTTTATTCATTCTGCCTCTAAATTCTACACACCAGTATCCAACCAGTTCAGAGTGAGCTGTCCGAAGATGTACATTTTCCCCTTCATCATCATCTATATTTTATTTTTGTAATTCTATTCCTTTTTTCTACCCCAGTGATTGCCAAGGATGTAGGGCTACCCCAAGTAATATTCTTTTAAAAAAACAAAAAAAGTATATTGAGAAGGAAATAGGGTAAAAAGAATAGACATTTTCTTGAGGTTCCTTGCAGACTTTAATTTTATCATTTTGCTGTACCATGGAAAACAACATTCAGCTTTGAAACAGGCTTCATAAGGTGTTAACATTCTAAATAGTAAGAGTAAACAGGTTTTTTCAATTCTTAAAATTACAAAAAATCCATCTTGGCTGGTGTAGCTCAGTGGATTGAGTGCAGGCTGCGAACCAAAGGGTTGCCGGTTCGATTCCCAGTCAGGGTACATGACTGGGTTGCAGGCCAGGTCCCCAGTGGGGGCCATGTCAGAGGCAACCACACATTGATGTTTCTCTCCCTGCCTTTCTCCCTCCCTTCCCTTTTGTCTAAAAATAAATAAATAACATCTTTAAAAAAATTTACAAAAAATCCCCAAAATTTGGCAATAAAAATCAAAACATATGCCATAATGAAGAAAGAGACAAACTGACCCAAGGAACTTAGAAGCTCACCAATATCTTTTGCAATTTCATAGGAGAAATAGGCAACCGTACCTCTGTTGAGTGTTCCATATTCCGTGTGGAAAACTCCGACAAGTTTTGAGTAGCCTAGATTGACATGGGCAGTAATTGCTTTTTCAAAGGCGTCACCCCACAGAGCTGGCCCACCTGGTTTCATCTGGAAAGTAACCAGTTCGTAGACTCCTAGAGTAGGGAGAAAAATCATTATTTTACAAAAGATATTCAAGAAATTTCTAATCAGGTTAGTACGGTTCCAGTGGAAGGCTAATATACATATACAAATTTGGAGGATCATACATGTGTACATGTTTATGTGGACATTTTTATTAATTCACTGCACTATTTTTCCTTGCTTTTATGTTTTGAAAGTCCTTGTCCATGTTAAGGGTCAGTTGTTAAGCTTATCATGCAAAACAGAAAGGAAGCTATGTCAAGCTATTATCTGAAATATTTTTAATCTATAAAATTAGTTAATAAAACAAATATTGAGAATTCGTAATAAGATTAGGATTTTTGAGCTGCCCAAGTCTATACTTTTAGGTAAGAAATGAGTAAGAAAAGAATTTTCTTTTCTTTTTTTTTAAAGATTTTATTTCTTTTATTTTTAGACAGAGAGGAAAGGCGGGAGAGAAAGAGGGAGAGAAGTATCAATGTGAGGTTGCCTCTCACACGCTCCCTACTGAGGATGTGGCCTGCAACCCAGGCATGTGCCCTGACTGGGAATCGAACTGGTGACCGTTTGGTTCACAGACCAGTACTCAATCCACGAATTCACACCAACCAGAGCAGAAAAGAATTTTCTGATCTATATTTCCTTTTCTTTATAATTTTGAGAAAAAATACTTTTTGTTTGTGTAATTTCCCTCTATAGGATTCCATTTCTAAGAGGAACAGCAAACAAACAATGGACTCAAAGTGATATCTGAGATTTTGAGGGAAAAAACCCTAAAACACTGAAGGAGATGGGTTTATTATTCCTAAATATTCAGGTAAACACTTGAAAAGCATTTTACCTCCAGTAGGAAGGGGAAACTAAGGGACAAATAGATTTGAGAAGTAAAAGAAAAAAGTGTAAAATTACTAAAGAATTATGAACAACAAAGAGGAAGAGAACCAAGACTTGACACTGTTCTAGAAGCCACTCAGTTCATTAGATAGTGCTGAAAGCTGAGGGGAGGTCTGGGTGGATGAGGATCAAAATAAGACTAAGGTAACATTACAAAATTTGTGTTATGGGAGAAATACAATAATATTTAAATTAGTTTATGCTTTTTAAAAATCTGACCTTTTTTAAAAACTAGGTTGAGGTTAAGAATTTCCTTAAAGTCAGCAAGAAAGTGAAATCAGCAAGAAGACAGACCTTTAGCAATTACTTTCAAACTGAGAAATAAGAAAGAAGAAAACAGAAAAGTTAAAATATAATAATAGAGCTTAACAGTTTAAATTAATTCATTCCCCCCAGTCTTATAAGCTAAGATATACTTAATGTTTTAAGATTAGCTATAATTATACTAAACTATGGCAAAATTTCATGCATTATCCTTTACCTACGTATATATACATATTTTCTCTGCTGTAAACCCCCAACTTCTCAGCCTTTACTCCCCAACCCATGTCAACTTTTTATATTTACACCTAAACTTTAAGAGCTTTTCAAAAATTGGAAAAACACTTCTAATGTGTGTTGTCTTAATGAGAAGCAAAGAGCTCAAATTCGTTTCATGTCTATAACCACAACACAGTCCTCTCTAAAACAAAGGATTGTTGTATTTTTTCCAATGAAACTTTAGTTTTTAAAGTTTAAAATCTTTAGTAATTTCTTTAGCAAAATTTGAAATGGCCAGGAGGAAAGGACTTACCTTCTTTTGGAGGCTTTTCTAATTTGCACCACGGCACCAGATAAGTAATCTCACTCTCCTGTTTATCAATAAGAGCCAAATTTGGAATGAGAAATTGTTCTTGCCATTCCCTATCCTTGGCTAAGGCTTTCCGAACTTTAGTTCGATGAGTATAATTATCTATGGGAAGAAAAAGAGTAAGAAAAGTAAAAATTTTCTATTTTAAAATCAGTGCCAGGAGGGTCCAACCTGTGGCCCACAGGCACCATGTGGCCCAACATAAAATCATAAATTTACTTAAATTTTTTTTTCTCATCAGTTTTCATTAGTGTTTGAAACACACACCTTAGTGTCTTGTATTTAATGTGTGGCCCAAGACAACTCTTCTTCCAGTGTGGCCCAGAGGTGCCAAAAGGTTGGCTGCCCCTGATAGACCTTCTCTGGATTTCATTTAATCCAGCAAATGTTCATCGAGGTCATGCAGGAACACCGAGTTATTGCCCTGCAGACACTACCCTCCCCCTAAAATAGATGTGACGTCTGTCCCCGTTTCTCAAGGCCTAAAAAAGGTGTAGAAATGTAAACAGCAAATGATAATGCCATGAGTGGACTTTATAGTCTCTACCATTTAGTAGGTAATTGTGTGACTTGGGGTGTTGACGAATCTGTGTCTGTTTCTCACCGTGAAATGCGGATAATGATACAGTATCTATACCTCCAGGGTTGTTGTGAGGACAAAATGGATTAGCACACAAAGGAGCTAAGAACAGTGTTCTTGGGCAGCTAGTTAGTACTCAGTATATGTCAACTGTTCTACTTACTTTAACTGAAACATTTATACAGCCAGTTTGGGGAGACTATTTTCCTTTGGTGGTTGTGATGGTGGTGGCGGTCAGGTCGAGGTAGACCTTGAGTTAAATTTCACATAAATGAAATTAAGATGCATGGTTACAGCCTCCTCTTCCCTGAACAAACAGCTTCCAAAGAAACAGTGCTGATTCTTGTACTTATTGTCATCCATTCCTTTACTCAGCACTATTTCTCTTGTTACCCGAACAGGTATATGTATTTACTAACACATGGGCCTAGTTCTATGTTTATATTAGGGCCCCATAAGACTGATGGTAAAAGTCTTCCATCATTTATGCTGTAGATGAGGAATAACATTCACCTCAGAGCTGGTCAGTTAAACCAAGACCTTACTAATAATTTTTAAATGGGACACAGTTGCACATTAAAGCATAGACTGTTTTAATCGGGTTTGTTCTGTTACAACAGGGAAAACTCCTAAACTGTGGCCATGTTAAGCAGAGAATGAGCACCTTTCATAATACGGTAAATAAATATATGACCAATCACTAAATGAAATGATTAAAAGTGCTTTGGATATCATCTAGTCCTGATACGGACTTCCCGGAGATTTGACACTGGTGTAACATTCTGGGGATTCCTGTAACTCACTCTCCTTCCTGTGCTAGGCCAGGGGGCGGTCAGCTTCAATAAGAGAACGCTGATTCCCATGCCTTTATTTCCTAGAGTGGCAAAACAACGGTGAACTCCCTGAAACCCTGGGGTGCATAAGTGAGACAAAAGTGGTTCCCCAAACATAACGAGTTACTAAATCTCAGAGCTGAGGGCTGCCTAGAAGTGAACTACCATCCCTGTCAACCTCTACCGCCCTCAAGTTCCTACATGTCTCAACTGTTTCCACTGAAATCCTGACATTCAGCTGTAGCTTCAACAGTAAATAAAAAGAACTCTCCCTTCCTTTTAGGATCTTAACCTACTTGGACTCTTATAATTACTGCTTTAAATTTTTCACAAATTATCTTTATAGTAATCTATTTTATCATTTTTTCTGAGAATTAAAACGCTGTCCACAATTTTATGACGTGAGATACTAGATACCATTTATGATAACAAAGATTCGAGCAAGGGGTTGTTAGAGGCATACTTAGCACTGGGAGGAGTAATCAATGAGATTTTGTTGCTGTTGTTCTGCTTTTTAACACTTTAACCTGTATGTATTTATAGTAATATAGATCCAGGAATTAAGTCACATGTAACACCTGCCAGGATGAAAATCTGCACTGAATGTTTAAGCCGATGACTCGTACCATACTTCCAAATATGAAACACTTTATTCATTCTGCCTCCAAATTCAACACTCCAGTATCCAACCAGTTCAGAGTGAGCTGTCCGAAGATGTACATTTTTCTTAAAATTTTCCAGAAACTCATTCATCTTTGAAGGCTTAAGATAATAGGTACGAAATTCATAGAATGTTCCATCGCATTGTCTAGGTCCTGTAGCAAAAGATGAGCACACCTGAAGAGAGAGAAGGCAAATTCAAGTATTTGGGAAAGGTAGGGTTTATAACACTGGGTTACACCCGAACCTGAATTTGGAAACAAGGGACACTCATTGGACTCATAGTCCATGTTTGTACCTCTGCTGCCATCTCTCTTTGGACCTTTGTTTAGAGATAGGTCAATAAAGGTAACTAGTCTTAAATATGCTGAATAGCTACTGTTTCTGGGCAGAGGTCCACCATTAGCCACCTTTTCACAAGAAATTAATCATAAGGAGGCAATGGGGTCTGAATCAGCGTCTGTCCTTTACCCAAGAACTGCAATTAGGGCTCTAATAAATTTACAAATGTTTTACCTTAGCCAACTGAGTCTATGTTTAGTAGATGCTATATGTGTTAATTATGCATTTAAGTGAACTTTATAAAATATGCAGGTATTCTGGGAGGCATGATGAAAATGTGTTTACTAGCAGAAAACTCTATGAATGCTATAAAGAAAAATCAACAGGTCAACATTGTCTGAACAATTATTTCAGGTTTAATTACAGATGAATCTGAAGAAGGGCATTTAATACATCTGATTTTACCCGGTTGATGGAAATATACCTTAAAAACCATTAGTTCTTTCTGCATGCTCACTATATAAATTTCGTTTTAATTTAGTCCCCCTAAGTCTGAGTGAACTTAACTTTAGGTAGGAAATGTCCTGCCAGAAATTATCCTGTGTATTTATATGTGTGTGCATGCATACACAGGTGTGTGCAAACACACGCACATGGCATTTGTATTTACAAACCCATCTTATTGTAGGTTCGGTTATCATCTGCCAATTTTCTGAAGCTGATTAATCAGAATTACCTATTAAAAGCTTTGGTATAAAGTTATGCACAAATTATACTGACTACTTAGTATGTCAAATGAAATCAGTAGACTACTTTCTCCAACATACTTTTGGTTAAAAAACACACAAGCATCTATGTATTTCATTTAATTGTGTAAAATGTTATAATTCTAATGATCTATTTCAGTCCATGTCTACTAAAGTTATGTTCCTTTTGCCCAAGTGTCTAAACTTCCTCGGAAAGCAGGTATTCTCATGAAAAACAACTGCAACCACTCTTACTTTTGGATGACAAGCTTGTTGTGTCATTTTAACTAAATTCTAATAAGACAATGTTATGCAAATAAACAACTGCCTAGTATTACAGTAAATAATTATAAATAAAACATCAGAAAATGGGACAGCGGGGGTATTTGTAACAACTACTTTTTAGGTTTAGATTCTCAAGGCATTTGTACTTGGAAATAAATATGTGGTCAAAAGTATGAAAGCAAAGGTCCTTATGACTTTAGTTAGATACAGTTTTAAATCCTACTCTAAAAATAACCTTTTTTTCTGTCTATACCACTCAGAGACCTAGCCTTTCCACCAGATAATCAGCAATCCCTGAGATAGCAGAAGATAGTAGCCCAGACCTGACTAATAGTCACAGATAACATCTTGACCTAAGTTTTGTTTCATTTCCTTATCTCTAAGGTGGTACCATCCCCTGGCTACTCTCCCATGAGACTGGGAAACTAACCTCAAGACCTGAAGAAAGGATTGATTAGCTTTACCTCACCTCTGCCCAACAAGCTCACAGCACGACCCTGAACCCTTAAGCCAGAGTGTCTTGTGATGTTGCTCTACATGCCATCACGGAGTTCCAGCTTTTGAGCATTATTAGCTTCCCATTCTCCTCGTTGGCACCATTCATAATAAAATAGCCATTTCTCCACTGCAATTTTTGGCTCTGCTAGCACTGGGTGGAAAAACTCTCTCTGTTGTGTAACTGGTGCATGTTTTCACCTTTCGCAGGAGGAACAGTAACAGCGGAAACCCAGTGAAAGGTTAAACAGCAGTAAGATAAGCGTGTGTGCGCGCTTGGGAGGAGGTGATTTTTGTGGCATGCCAGACAGTAGAACTATGCTGGGGAAGGATTCAGGCTCCCTTATTTTCCAAATTCCGGCTCATCTTCCGCAGCAATAACTTCCGATTCACTTATAAGACAACATTGGGTAGACATTTAATAAAGTTAAGAATAAAATTGTAAGGAATAGTTCTTGGCCCTGTCCCAGTGGATTGAGAATCAGAAAGATAAAGACTGTACAGCTAATCTTGGGTGAGTGAGCCATTACTGGCTCACCTGTAGCCCTCACCAGAAAATCAGTCCTTAGGTTAAACCCCTTCTGGCCTGGCCACAGAGAAAGGAGAAAGCCTAGACATTAAGAGGAAAAGTATCTCTGGTTAGATTTACGGACTAGACCAATTTCCAACAGTTAAGGCTGAATCACAAACTATTTTGTACATTACTCATCTAAGGTTAAATGGGTTTACCATTGTACAGGATGTGGCAAAAGTAGATTTACAGTTGTGAGTACGCGAAACAAAGTAGTATTACTTATGAATTACTTATTATTCCCCATACGAACAACTGTAAACCTACCTTTGCCCCAAGCTGCGCTTGCTACGAGGTTCCCGACCCCTGGCTTGGGCACGGAGGGCAGCACCTAGCGGGCTGCCCGTCAGAGCGCGGGAGTTGGATGGACGCATGCGCGGGGATCTCCGGTGTGGGCGCGCATGTGCGGGTCCGAACCCTTTTGAAGACACCCCTCCCTCCTCCAGGGAACAGCTCGGGCACGTTCCCCCCACCGCCTACCCGCCGCCTCCCCTCAACCCCCGGCTGATACCTGAGGCGTCAACGGCCGCGCGGCCAGAGCCCTAGTAGTCAGGACACTTCGGAGAGCAAGCATGGCGCTCGGCTTGGAATGCTGAGAAAGGCAGCAAGCCGGTATTCTTGACTAGATTCCTCTTCCTACAGCTACGTGACTGAGGGAAGCGACTAGCAGGACAACTGGCAGGACGCAGGCTCGGGGCGGGGCTTGGCAGGGGTAGCTCCGCCTCCGCCCCCGGAGGCGCGGCCCGACTGCCCAGTCCGCTGGGCGTCGCGGCGGGCACAGCCCCAGCCGCGTTCGCGTTAGGTGTCACCACGCACCCTTAGGGCGCCCCATTGTTTCCTCAAACATTCTAACCCCAAACGTGAGAGGTAACGCTGGGATTAGCCCAATGCTGACGTCGTTCCTGACCACCACCCTTCTGGCCCCGTTACGTCTACACCTAGGCGCAGTTGCGTACAACTCCTAACTGTTCGCGGGTTGAATTTGACCTGTACGCCCGCTGACAAGGAAGTATGGGCGCGCGTGTGTAATGCTTTGCAATTAAAATCGTGGGGGTTATTGCCTGGCTAAGTGTTATTCGGTGTGATGGACATAAAGTCCACCGGGGGGCCTTCATCATTTCATGAAGTGCACCCTTCTATCGCCCCCTCCACCATGACCTCGTGAGGCTCCTAATAATGATGTAGATTGTATTTCTCAGGAGCTCAGAGGACGGGGAGGCACCGAACTAGATAGGAAAAAGTCAAATGTAAACATACGTGGTTTGAAATACAATTTTTTTTTAACGTTGAAAGCAAAACGGGAGACCTATGATGTTGCCTCTCTATCCCTGATCATTGGTCCCCAGAGTAACTATGAACATTTCAACTGTTTCTTTTAAGACTTGTTTCTTTTAAGACTTGTTTCCTTTCCCCCCCTAAATTGTAGGCATTTTCTGGTTTTCGTTACAGATATATCGATTGCTTGCAAAATGAGGATTTAGGTGTCTAACCTACCAGTCCCTCCAAATACACTTCTCTTCTCACATCTGATTATGCTCACATTAAGAAGTTAATCATCGCATTAATTTACATTATATTAATATTCACATTTGCCTACTTATTATATTATTACACACAATACGTAATTAAACACGAACTTACAATAGTTACCTTGTGTTACAGCTTACGTTGAAATAATACTGCTTACACTATTAAGACTGGTGATTTATTCCTTGGGTGTCACCTGTGGCTGTAGTGGTCGTGCCTTGTGCAGACTTTGGAATCATCTGTTCACAGGAGCGGAGGTTTCTAAAGTTATGGGCTGGCCAAAAAGTGTGTTTGTTTTTTTTTCTGTAAGGTGGCTGTAGCACTTAGTTGTCTTTAACTTCATTTGAAACAATTTCGTTAGATTGTATTGTGACAGCTGTCATATCAGCATGCATTAAAAAAACTTACCAAAATTGGCGAATTTTTGTATAGCCATTTTGATATTGAAGACGGAAGAAAATGAACAACATTTTTGGCATAGTATGCTTTATTGTTTTGAAAAAGGTAAAAATGCAACTGAAACGCAAAAAAGATTTGTGCAGTGTATGGAGAAGGTGTCAAAAGTGGTTGGTGAAGTTTTCTGCTGGAGATTTCTCACTGGACGATGCTCCATGGTCGGGTAGATCAGTTGAAGTTGATAGCAATCAAATCAAGACGGTAATTGAGAACAATCAGTGTTATACCAGCTGGGAGATAGCTGACATACTCGGGATATCCAAATCAATAAAGTTATTGGTGAAAATGAAAAATGTGTCTTTTACAGAAAAAACTAAAGGGACATTTGGCCAACCCAATAGTAATTCTCAGAGGGGTAATTTAGTTTTCCCAGTTGATGGGAATCCGTTTCTACCAAGCAACACAAAACAAAGCATCATCTGTGCTCAGGCGGGATCTTTATGTTTAAATACATTTTTTAGACAACAATGGAGTTAATTCATTCTCTTATTCAATCCATATTTATTAAATTCCTTCTATGCTTGCAGCACTTTTCCAGAAAATAGTATAGAGTTGAACAAAAGACAAAGTCCCTGTCCTCTTGGATCTTACAGGTTGGGGGGAACAGATAAACAAATGAAAACAAAATATATCAGAGAATAGTAAATACTATGAGGAAAAACAAAGTAGAATATGGAAAATAGAAAGTGCTGGAAGGAGTGAGTGGAGACTACAAGCCATTTCCAGGATCAATTATTCCCCTCCTTTAAAAAAATTAGTAGCCCTGGCTGGTGTAGCTCAGTGGATTGAGCGCGGGCTGGGAACCAGAGGGTCCCGGTTCGATTCCCAGTCCGGGCACATGCCTGGGTTGTGGGCCAGGTCCCCAGTGAGGGCCATGTGAGAGGCAACCATACATTGCTGTTTCTCTCTCTCTCTGTCTCCCTCCCTTCCCCTCTCTCTAAAATAAATAAATAAAATCTTTTAAAAATAAAAAAAATTAGTAATAGAACCTGTGTAGTTCCATGCAGCCCTGTGACTAAGTCTGGCCATTGGGATGTGTAGTGTATGTATGTAGCTTCTGGTAAGACATTTGAATCCTATTCTTTGTTTGTGACTTAGGATTTCTCTCTCTCTCTCCGAAGCCCTTTATGCTTTCCTCTTTGTCGTAGTGTTCCGAAATTTCATAATAGTGGTAATTGAAGTACTTTTCCCCCACCCATTGTTTCTCACTCAGTGTTCCCTCTTAATTTGGACACTTTTCAATTCTGAAAATTTTATGTTTCTTGGATTTTTTTCCTTATCAATCTCTGGAACCTCTGTTGTTCAAACATCGTGCCTCCACTAGATCTAATTTTCTTTCGTCTACTGTTTGACACCTCTACTTTTTTTGGTCTACCTTTTTTTGGGTAAAGTACCATTTTATCTTCAAACTCATTGAATTTTAAACTTCTCCTTTCACAATATTTATTTCCAAGAGCTCCTTTTTAAAAATTCCCTTCCCCAGAATATTTCTTTATTGCTGACTCTCTTTTTAGAAATAATATCCTATTTTTGTTTCACGGGTTCAATATTTCTATCTCTGAGAACGTAATTATATTTTATTTTTTTAATTAATGTATTAGGTCTTCTGCTTTATTTGTTTCTTTTGTGTTTTATTATGTTTTCTATCATTTGATCTGCTTTCTTCCTAGATAACTAATGTTTTTCCTAAAACATTTTTTGTTGTGATCCTTGGCTATGTTTTGAAGTGAGACAAAAAATGGAAAACTGTTCCAGTGTGGGTGGAGCCTGTCAAATAGTGGTCATCACTGTGGAATTGTCTAACTGGGCTATTTCATTGAGGGGAAATGTCCCCGTCTGTTAGCATCTGTAAATCATTTCTCATAGTCTAGTCAGTTACCCCTGTCAGGAAACTTGCAGGGTCCCACCTGTGAGTTATAAGCCTCATTGCCAGTTTCCTGTAACTGAGGAGGGAGGGGGGCTGGATATCTCAGTGTTCTGTAGGTGGCCATTCACTTTATGTATATGTTCATGACTGGGTCTAACCCCTTCAGCTGTATCTGGTGTTCATGAATGTGGTTCAACTTTTTAGGAATGTATTAAATAGGATAGGCCCAACCGTTGTAACAAATAGACACCAAAATGAATAATGTCTCAAACACAATAGGATTTTATTTCTTATTCCTTAAGAATCTAATGCGTGTTTTCCTCATTGGCAGGCAGCTCTTTTATACGTGGTGAGTCAAGAAACCCCCAGGTTCCTTCTACCCTGTGGCTTTGCCATCCTGGGTCCCCATCATCACCCACATGTAGCCGCCAGGAAGGTAGAGAGAATTTTCAAGATGAAAATATTTAACAGATAGTAAAGATTAGAATTCATGACTGCAACTTAGAGTGGGAAAATGTTAGTAAATGCAGCTAGGTGTCTAAACCAATCTCATATTCACTATCTCACAGGTTTTAATAGTCAAACCCTTTGAGTTAAGCTTTATCTCCAGGTGAGAAAAGTGATGTTCTGAGACATAATTTCCTCAGGTTCACTGTTGCTAAGTGACACATCCAGGGTTTAAAGCCAGATTGTAAAACCTGTTTCATGTACCATTTGTTTTTAAAAGATGTGTGATCTTTTAGGTAATTTTAGATTTGTGGTGGAAAATTGCCTTTAAACAGCATTTAAAAAGAAATGTTTTTCTGTGACAAAAACAATCCCTAAACTGCCTGCAAGATACATAGAATAAGCATTTTGAAAATTATTGTGTATATCCTAAATTTCTGACAACCTATCCAAAGGACAGGTAGTCCAAAGCTAGATAAATCTGTATTATTAAAATAGGATATTGTGGTGATATAGAGCAACAGGAGAGTTATTTTAGATTGGGTGGACTAAGGTTGCCTATGTAAGAAGGTAACAGGAAACATGTATCATAGGTACAAAGGTATATATAATGTATCTGTACACTTCTAAGAAGAATAACAGAAGGCCCTGGCTAGTGTAGCTCAGTGGATTGAGCACAGGCCTGAGAACTAGGGGGTCACCGGTTCAATTCCCAGTCAAGGCACATTTCTGGGTTGCAGGCCTGATCTCCCTTAGGGGGCTGTGTGAGAGGCAACCGCACACATTGATGTTTCTCTCCCTCTCTTGCTCCTTCCCTTCCCCACTCTATGTGAATAAATAAATAAAATCTTAAAAAAAAAAAGAATAATAGAAGGAACGCCTGCCCCTCTGCTACCAAGCTTAAGAAAAATATTGTCAGCAACTTAGAAACCCAATACATGTTCCTTTCTGGTCACATGCTCTTCCCTACGATACCCTCCCCAACCTCCCTCAATTAGCTTTGATTCCACATTTTATGTTAATCACTTCACTCATATTTTAAAGATTCAAATACATTTGTTTATAGCTGTAAACAATATATTGCTTTGGTTTGCCTATTTTAGAACTTTTTATAAATGGAATCAGAATATTATTCTGCCACTTGATTCTTAGGTTTGACATAGGTTTTTGAAAATCATGTATTTTGATACACAGTCTCAGTAATTAATATATTTCTCTGCTGTATGCAATTCAATTGCATGGACATATCTTTATTTTTCCATTTGATTATTATAGAAAAAGGTATTTTGAATTTTTTAATAGATATTTCTTGTTTCCATATTAAGAGCTTATCTAGAGCAAAGATTCTTAACTTTTTTGTGTGCAGTAAAACCCTTTAAAAATTTTGTGAGCCCGTGGAACCCTAAAAGTTGTGTATGCTTAGCAAATGCACAGGCTTACAGAGAAAACAGATTTTACTGATCCAGAATCATCAAAATATACAACTGAATTCTTTTTGACAAAGAAATAGACATGCTTCTTTATTAAGGTACTAAATAACAAGATCTATCATTAGACTTAACAGCTATCATAATTTTGAGGTAGCGATTAGCATAAAAGAAATTTTTAGATATTTGCAACAATTCTAAATGGAATTTGGCAATATCTATGTTGTTTATTGGCCACAAAGTCAAAGGTCCTGTTAATAATATTGTGATCTGTTGCTTATATTTCATATTCAAAGGAAATGCTTATTTTCAGCTAGAAGTTGATGACAATGAAGATGTAACTTTTTCCCATCCAAGGTTCCAGACCCCCCCGAGTTCTATCCATAGGCCCCTTGGGGATCTGTGTACCGGAGGTTACCAAACACTGCTCTACATACATGCCTAGGAGTGGAATTGCTGGGTCATGAGACATGTATTGAGTACATATTCATCTTTACTAAATTGTGCCATTGTCTTATAAATCTATACCCTTGATAATAGTGGATAAGGTTTCTTAGACCAATTTTTTGTTTATTATTGCCCCTTTGGTTTGATGAGTCTTAATATGCATTTTTACACCTCACATAACAAATAGGTATCAGTTAAAGAGTGGAGGACAGTGTATTTCATGCAAAGGACACAATCCACCTAATGGTGTTTCTGCTTGGTTTTGTCCGTAAATATCAGGCTCATGCAGATCTACAGAAGGAAGTGAAAGACGTGAATTCAATGCTGGCCCAATGCTAGGAAAGCAGTTGCTCTATGTGTAAACTCCAGATACTTGTATTTCAGCAAGACATTCCTGGGTGAGTGCTTTCTTAGTGCTATATTCTGAGACCACTAGGTGGTGGTATAGATTAGTTTTTCCTTAATTAGGTCTCAAATTGTGCACAGGTCTATTTTTGTTATTTTTGAGTTCCTATAACTGAAGTGACTCCACTCTAAATAACTGTAGTAATTTACACTTCCTTATTTTTTTGCATTTAGGATTACGTATTGGAAACATTTTTACTAAAGGCAAATTATTATCATAATCTATATGGGTTTCTTTCTTTTTGTTATTCATAAAAGTAATTGGTAATAAAACTAATTCAGTTTTCATTCAATATTCCTTAAAAAGTTTTCTACTCACACAAAGTGGATATTTGTGGAAGCTCCTGTTGTGTATTGAGTATTGAACTCAGTGCCGCAGGGAAGGAAAAAGCCTGGATGCCTTTTCTTGAGCTTGTCAACATGTCTTGAAGTTTCAGTATCAGCCTCTTTGCTGCGAGTCTTATTACAATAAGTAGCAGGAAAGGTTTGCGAGCAGCTTAATATTAAGTGTATCAGAATTATATGTAATGTTTCTATCAACAAATCAAATTGATTTTATTATTAAAATGTATGAACCTAGGAGTTTAATATGTGTCCATGATATCCCCTTTTAGATATCCTATATTAACTCATTTTCTTTATGTTTTGCATTTGAAAGTAAACTTAATGCCAATGATACTTTAAAACTTCTCTTTAATAAGTGGAATTATTTTCCCAAACAAGCTTTGCAAATCTATTGTTTTGAATAATTCTTGTTCCTTGCAACTGGAGTTAGGGAGAAATGTTATGGGAGAAGTATTTCTGGGTCTGTGCAATTTGTTTTATATTTTTATTACTAAACATGGGTGGTCTCTTTCCTAGGTATAACTTGAGACATCTTTTAGCTTTAAACATTGGTGCACTTACTTCCTAACATTTTTTTTTTCACGAGTTCCTCTGTGAAATGAACACCAATTATCCAATGCTCTCTTCACCTCCACAAAGTTGTCCCAGATACATCGGCTGAGTTATCAATTCACGTTTTCATTTGTTTAGGCCCCCTTGACCATCATGGATTGCTTTTGCAGCATCTTTATGCTTTGTTGTTTTATTCATTTTCAATATTTTATTGAGGGCCTGGGTGGTAATGCAAGGGGTTTGTAGTCTGTGTCCAAATATGTTGAGCTTTTCTTTATTCCTATTTAGCTGTCCTCTCATTTTAAAGAGGTTTTGATAAATATTTACTTAAACTTCTCAAGTCATATATCCCATTCCTGTTGCTTTTTCTCTCAGAATGTGAGTGATACCTATTCCCCAGACAAGAGGACAGCAGATTCCAATGTGCCTGACAGAATGTAGAAGTCATGGATATTGTCTTTTACTTAATCCTTCTTTTTCTCTTTCATTCACTTGGTGAAGTTGATATTTCCATTTTGCAGATTAAAATAAAAACAGCACATGCGAACCTCAAAGAAGCTAAGTGACTGTTGAAGGGTAAAAAAATGAAGTTAGAGCTTTCTCATTTGATTATTCTGTAATCCAGTGTTTGAGTATACTGTAATTTATTCTTCCCCATATTGATATTTAAATGTTCCCATGTGTTTAGTTTATAAATAATGCTTCAGTGAATAACTGTACATATTTCCTTGGGCATATACCTATAAATGAAATTAGTAAATTTACTTAACACTTCACTGGCAGTGAATGGGATTTCCTCATTCTCCATATTTTTGACAATTCTTACAAGAGTTTAATATTTCTTGTATCTTATGGCTGAGAAATTTCACTGATTTAATTTACAGTTCTTGGATTTCATGTATATTGAATATTTAAAAATAATTTTATAGGCCATTCTGTTTTCCTTTTCTTTGAGGTCCCTGTTTATATCTGTTGCCCACTCTTCTGTTATGTTGTTCATATCTTCCTTATGAATTTGATTGATTTAGAAAATATTCTGATATTAGTCCCTTTTTTTGGCTGTATTTGTTACTGATATAGTTTTCCATTTGTGCTATTATTTAAACCATCTTGATGCATATTTTTTGCCATATAGATCTTTCTAAATTTGAATTATCAGAATGAAGACATTCTCCTATATTTTCTCTAGATGTTTTATAGTTATGATTTTTGCATTTAGGTATTTGAATCTGTCTCAGATTTATTTTAGTCACAGAATGAGGTTTAATTTGATCTTTTTTTTTTTCCATTTTGGTAGTCTGTTATCAAAGTGTAATTTATTAAATACTTCATCCATTCCCTACTGATTTGCAATGTCATCTTATATCAAATACCATTTATTTAGGATATAAACATTCACATACTCCCAGACTATTTCTGACTTCTCTATTCTATTTCATTGATGTATATATCTTTATCTACACCAGTGCCATGCTGTCTGAATTATTATAGCTTTCTCATTCATCTTATTTTCACATTTTTCTTGGCTGATTTTAGTCTTTACTATTCAATATGAATTTTGGGGTAAAATTCTAAAATTAAAAAAAAAATTTAGTATCATTTTGAACATATGGTAACATGAACAAAATATACTCCTAATTTGTGAGAGGTTTTCTTTTATGCACTTTAATGAAGACATACTTTTCTTCAAAAATTCCTTATGCAGCTTTTATATTTTTCCATGGAAATTTTAAACTTTTGTTTATGGGTGGTGAGATAGGCTTTTTGAAATACAGTTTCTGATTAGTTATAACTGCTGCAAAAGATACTATTGAATTGTGTGTATTGATTTTGTATTTAGCAGTCTTGCTAGAACCTCTTATTAATTTAAATTTTGATTTTCTTTTATAGATATTTTTCTCATTTTCTATGTAGACAACCTTATTTGCAGGCAATAATGACAGCTTTGTTTCTCCTTTTCTAATCTTTATACTTCTTCCCTTCCTTCCATACTCACTCCCTTGTTTTTTTCTTTCCCTCTTTCTTATTTTCTCTTTTCTTCTCTCTTCCTCTCTCCTTTCCTTTTTCTCTCTCTTTGTCTTCTCCCTTTACTTCCCTCTCTCCATTTCTCACTCCCCCTTTTCTTCCTCCTCCTTTCTCTTCTACATGCTCTCTCTCTTTTTCATTTGTTCCTCAGTCACCTAGTTGTGCATCTTTCAAAATGCTTTGGAATTTAAATCTGTTGATCAGAAGCATACAGTTTACTGTCAACAGATCTTTTGTCACTAATACTAGTAGAGTTTATTATATTGAGTAATGTCTCAATTCTCCATTTTTAAATAATTTTATGCATTCTAATGTACATATTAACATTTATATTCTGTAGTCACCTGAATCATTATTAAATACAACCACTGTTAGTGTATTTTATCTTTAACTTATAATGCCTCACATTTGCAATCATTATTTGTCCTACATCTGACATGAAAATGTAAATAGCATAGAAAAGAAGTAAGTTAGTCAGTTTATAGGATAATCATTTGAACTTTAACTTCTTAATTTTTAGCAAAGTTTCAAATCAAAAAAGGTCCTGGGAAATGTTAGTTATTATGTAACTTGATCGTTTTAAGAATCAATCATTACAAGATATAAAGGTTATTATCATATGAATATATAGGAATGGCATAATAAACTTATGGCCTTAATCATATTGAAAAGGAGTAATTTCTGCTTGTAAGAAGGTGAAAAGACTAATCAAAGAACACATATGAAGGACCCACGGACGTGGACAGTGGTGTAGGGATTGACTATGGAATTGGGGGGTGCAGGCTGGGCAGAGGAGGGCAATGGGGGAAAAATTAGGACAACTGTAACAGCATAAACAATAAAACATTACCCTCCTCTCCCGAAAAAAGAAGAGGAGGAATCGCAAAATAAATGCTATGGAGCAAACAAAATTTCTATGCTAAGGTCTATACAATCTGACGTTCCTGGGGAATTAGTAGTCCCTTCAGTCACAGCCAAAAACACATGAAAGAATATGACAAACAACACATCGTACTGAAAAGTTTGCTTTTTTTCTTTTTCCTTATTGCTTTAGAACCTGATTCTGGTAAGTCTTCTGATACATTTCTTTCTTCTCTTTTTTTTCTCTTGTCCTTGTAACCATCCCCCAGGAATAGCAACCGAAACCCTTACAAGAGTTTGGTAAGGAAATTAAGTTTCACAGGGACCATTAACATTATTTTTAATTTCTTTTTCTGTAAAGAGACATACATAACCTATTAAAAAGTTTTGCCTTTATAACAGTGGAACTTTTTCCTCAATTAGTTTTAGGAGAATTTATAAGTGTTTTATTTTTTATTCAATTTCTATGCTTGCCTCATTCATTGGTAACAACATTTATTCAAGAGCTATATTTCTGACAGGCTTTGTGTATTTTTTTCCAACAATGTATTATGAAAAATTTCAAACATAAAGCAAAATTAAAAGAATTTTACATTGAACAGAATAAACTCAGCAACTAGATTCTACCACTAATATTTTAGTAGATTTGCTTATCTCATGTTTATGTATTTATTTGTCTCTTTATTCCCTCATTAAATCCGTTTCATTTTTTGATGCATTTCAAAGTAAATTGTAGACATCATTACCCTTTTCCATAAATACTTCAGCATGTGTATCATTAACAAATATTAATGTAATATGCATAGTTTTGACGAATGCATACCTGTGTCCTCAAATTCTATCAAGATATAGAACATAACATCAGAATAGTTCCCTCATGCCTCAACCTAGTTCATACTTCCTCTATCCCCTCCCTGATACAGACAGCCACTGTTTTAATTTTTATTTGTTTAACAACTTCAGTATGTGCTTTTCTAAAACAACAGTCTGGTTGCTGCGCAGAGAATAAATTGTAGGAGAACAAAAGTGGAATCAGGGACGTGATTTGAGAAGCCACTTCGGTAGCCTAGGTGACATGATAGTGGTTTGGACTAGGATGGTAGCAACGGGAGTGCTCAGGGTGAGAGTAAATTAGAGTTTGATAGAACTTGCTGGTGGACTGGATGTGGGTACATGGCACTGCCACTTCCTGAGATGGGGAAGCTTTAATAAAGAGTAGTTTGGGATGGGAAAATTCAAGGATTCTGTTTTGAACATGTTATATTTAAAATGCCTATCCGGCCCTGGCTGGTGTAGCTCAGTGGATTGAGCACGGGCTGGGAACCAAAGGGTCCCGGTTTGATTCCCTGTCAGGGTACATGCCTGGGTTGCAGGCCAGGTCCCCAGTGAGGGCCATGTGACAGGCAACCATACATTGCTGTTTCTCTCCCTCTCTTTCTCCCTACCTTCCCCTCTCTCTAAAAAAAAAAAAAATTTAAAATGCCTGTCCATTTCTGTCTCAGGGTTGGTTATACGTATAAACTCAACGAACTAAGTTACTATACATACATATGTATAACTGGGTTTGTTGGACTCTGCCTGATCTATTACAAACATTTCTTTTAAAATTTCCTGAACTTCTTTCCTGTAGCTCTAAAAGTAGAAGCTGTAATCTGTTTTGAGGGTAAATTCACTGTTTCTTTTGGGAAGGACCATGTTGAATGCTTTGAGACAGGTATCCATTCTTTTTTGTTGGGGCAAGTGCTGATTTTTATGGAAGAAGAAAATGAATAGACACTATCATTCTTGTAGCAGAACAGGGGCTAGAGAGGAAAATGGACTTTAGAGGGCCCATGTGAATGGGAATGGCTAAAAGATATCAAGAACAGTAATATTTAATATATTTAATATTGGTTTATTTTTCTTACTGATAATAATACCTTTCTTTTATTTTCAAGCCTAAGTAAAGGTGTTACACATAGTGGTCTTTTGAATGTGGATATTTAAGAGACTTATGTCTTTTCTTTGTGGATAAAAGGTACTGTTGGAGCTTACATGACACCGAGGCATACAGGATTACCAGAGAGGAATTATGGAAAAGTTTAGAATAGTAGTGTAGTATAGAAAAGAAAATCAGAAACTAGGAAAATGTAAACACTCTTCAGAAATTAAGGAGATGATCGGAGTACCTGCAGATTAGAAATTAGATTATTTAGTTGTTAAAGGGTAGGGGAGCCCCTACAGGCTAGAGAACTTGGGACCACATAGGTAATATATCCTCATGTTTTTTGTTTTGCCTCAAAAATGTGAAAAGAGAGGGGGCACAAAAGAAAATTTAGGTAGAACTATATGATTGATTATGTGATGAAAATGCAGTTTAAATTTAGTGTTTTATAAAAAGGTAATTTATCAACTCATATAACTAAAAAGAATTGTGAATCTGACTTTGGATACAACTGGATCAAGGAGTTATAATAGGATCAGACACACTTTCCCTCCATCTTTCAATACCTCTTTGCCTCTCAGGCTCTCCCTACATGTTGGTAAAGATTGCCTTAAGCTTTACACTTGACCAGTTTAGCAACTCTCGCAGAAAGAATGCCTCTGTTCTCATACTGAGGCAACATCCTTGGGTTGAGTTTAATTAGCCTGGCAGAGCTCACTTGCTATGCTAAACGAATCACTGTGACTGCAGGGATTTGCTTCTTTAATTGCCTAAGCTTTCGTTCCACACTTATCACTATTTCCAGAGGTTAGGGTCAGCCCCATCTAGCACCACACAGACCTGCAGGGACTGACTGTTTAATTATCAAAAGAAAAAAACATGCATTCTTTTACCAGAAGAGGGGATGCTGGACCACAAAACAAGAGATGTACAATTCAAAGTGACTGAGAAAAGGAGACCAGAAAACAAGGAAGAGAAAGGAAATAGATGGAGGAGGGGAAAGGACAAGAAGGAGGAGGAAATGGAGAAGAAAAGCGAGGAAAACGAGGAAGAGAGGAGAAAGGAGACAGCAGAGAGGAGAGAGATTCATCTTGAGGAAAAGCCATGTGCCCTGTATGGCACCAGTGGGCAAAACTATATACAGTCAGACACCTCAGACAAGACACTATTGAGAGGGTTTTACGTGATTGTTCTGTGTTGTGGAGAAGGGACACCCATATTGGGGTTTGCAAGCAGACTGTGTTCATGACTTCACTGTGAATACAAAAGATTTGATCTGGTCCCACATGAGGATATCACATGTCTCAAGTCCTTTCATGGTTTCAAAAAATGCAGGTATCGGCTCAGGACTTTCTTCACCGCTTCTTTTACTTCTTTATTCCTCAGGCTGTAGATGATGGGGTTCAACATCGGGGTTACCACTCCATAAGACAGTCCAATGATTTCATCGGATGCTTTTGTGTCCTTTGACTTGGGCTTCATGTACATAAAAAGGGCAGAACCATAGAATAAGATGACTACAGTCAGGTGGGCTGAACAGGTAGAAAAGGCTTTTGTTCTCCCTTCAGCAGAATTAATTCTTAGGATGGAAGAGAGGATGAAAACATAGGAGATAAAAATTAACAGTAGAGGAATCATCAATAAAACAATACTCGCCACTGTCATGATAAGCACATTTATGGAGATGTCTGCACATATGAGTTTAAGAAGAGCCAGAATCTCACAGGTAAGATGGTCAATGATGTTATTCCCACAGAAGGGCAATACCATTGTTAGGACGGTTTGCACTAAGGAGTTTAGACAGCCTATGATCCAAGACCAGGCAGCCATGTGCACATAAAGCACCCTGTTCATGATGATGGGGTACCTCAGTGGATTGCAGATAGCCACATACCGGTCATAGGCCATCACAGCCAGGAGGACACACTCAGTGGAGCCCAAACCAAGAGAGACAACCATCTGCAGAGCACAGCCAATGAAGGAGATGGATTTTCTCTCAGACCTAAATATGATGAGCATTGGGGGAATGGACGATGATGTGTAGCAGATGTCCAAGAATGAGAGGTTCCCAAGGAAGAAATACATGGGAGTGTGAAGGCGAGCATCTAGGATACTGATGATAATGAGGAGGCTGTTTCCCAGGAGGATTATCACATACATGATGAGACAGAGTGCAAACAGAGAGAACTGGAGCTCTGGGTGTTGGGAAAGTCCCACCAGAAGGAATTCGGTCACGGCTGAGTAATTCCCCGTCTCCATGTGTCCATGTCACCTTGAGGGTTTAAAAAAGGATAAGACGCAGGGAATTTTGGTTTTTTTAAATGTAGATGTATCACATGACTTTCACTTACATTACTCTGTTTTATTCTTAGAACAAAGCCTGGAATCAGCAAGAATAGGGATATTAAGTAATTTTATGAATGATGGAGCAGGTACTGAGAGAGCAATGATACTGAGGCTCATGCAACAGCAGAAGCTGAAAATTGTGCTGAAAAGTTTCAGGCTTCCAGTTAGATAAAATATAGGGACAAATTGCTTTCAAATGTGGATACGTAAGAATCTCTTCATTAATGAATATTTTGAAGTATAACTGAATTCTAATAAAGCTAGATCCAATTTAAAGTATATATACTAGGTACCATGCCACTTATCTTCTGTATGGCTATTTTAAGTTACTTTTGTTGAGTCTCAACTACCTCAGCTACTAGTTTTAGCTAATAAAATAGGGCGAGGGGCAGGACAAAGCTATAATTCTGGCAGTGTGTTGTGAAAACTAAATTAGATAACATCTATTGAATGACAGGCATAGCAGGTGACTCCAACATGTCATCTAAAGTTACACATAACAGAGTGGAATACAATAAAATATATAATACAATATGACAATGTTAAGTCTATATTAATAAATATTTTAAATTATACCTTTTAACTCTATTTGATAGACCAAGAAAGAAAAATTGCTTAAAAAAATTTTAGGGCAAGGGAATTGAGGTTTCAGACCACAGTTAATGGAATGTGAATATTTTCTGATTCAAGAAATAATCTGATCCAGAATCAGAAGACATCTATCCAGTTAAGAGTCTAGGAATTAGGGCCTGGAATCTGTCCTACTTTAACATAGGTCACTTCAGATAACATTTCTTCTTAACTTTTGTGATTTTCCAATGCTTTTTTCCCCTTTATTCTTCTTTCTTTACCACTTACCTCTTAGATGTGTATTTTATTTTTCTCCAGGCAGGTTTATACCACCTTATAAGTACTTATTAATATATACTTTTCCTCAATTTTTATATTTGAAACTTTGGAATGCATATACAGGTCTCTCATATTATTTTAAGTTTTGTCCATGTTGTTCCACATGTGACTGATTGATAATGGCTAATTTTTATTGAGGACTTTGTTGTAAGCATACTACAGTGTTGTAAACTCATTTAATCTTCAGTGCAACTCTAGATAACTTCTTTTACTCCCACGGTTCAGGGCAGAAACTGAGACAAAAGCTTAAGTAATGTTTACGAGATCACAGAGATAGATGCTAAAGACAAAATCCAATATCCAGTTGTCTGGCACCAAAGTCAGCCCTCTCAACCACTAGAGTACCTCTCACAGATTCTGACACTGATTCAAAGCAAGATAAGACTATTAAAACATGTTCCTCTGCTGTGTTTAACTGAAATAGCAAGCATTTCTTGCTTGCATTATTTCTGATTATAGGTGATATGAGGGGGAACTCTAAAGCCTGGATCACAGCCATTTTCCTGTAGCCTTTGGAGCCTGGTGTCCATAGTTTTCAATATCTCGCAACTCTATGTCCATAGTTTTCTACATAGTTTTCTCACAATTATGAGTGTTAACATAATTAAGAATAATGATATGAGATTCCTTAACATTGCATTTGGTTCTACAGTCACACATCTGGAATCCTTTAACTTTTGTCTTTATCCTGTAAATTAGTATGTACTTTAGGACCTGTAATTGCCCTAGTTCTTGCCTTTTATGCCTTTTTAAAATCAAACTCATCTTTTGCTAAGCTCTGGCATTTTATAACTTCACAATATTAAAAACTCAACTTTGCTTCAATTGTTTTATGTTTATTCTAAGACGGCCAAACATGATTATAGACTTGTATAAAGGACTATGTGTTAGATTCTAGTATATAACCGCACATTATTATACCACTGTCACAGATTGTGTTTAGCAGTTTGTGGTGGCAGGATGAAAATATCGCTGCTCGTACCTTCAGCTGACAACCACACCTCCTCGTTGGCCTTTCTGTGTCCAGCGAGTTTGAAGGCATGGATGAGGGTTTGAAGGCATGGATGAGGGTCTTCCTCCTTGGCTAGTCATAATGACAGAACCTCTCAATGTATTTCCTCTCCACTCCCTCTCCATATCATTTTACTTCCTCTTGGAGTGTATGACCTAGACAGTGATTTTGGTAAGATGAAAAAAACAGAGGATGGCACCAACGTCTTAGTATGTTGGAAAATATTCCCTTCTTTGTGCGCCTCCTTTCCTGTCTCTAGTCACATTGGAATAATTTCCACAAAGGAATCAGATAAGGCAGAAGGTTTAATTTGTCTGAAGACACTTGTGAAGGAAGAGAAATAGAGAGGGGAAGAGATTGAGGCAGAAGAGAAAGGAGGAAAAGGAGCTAATATTTACTGTTAAAGAAAAAGCACTAAACTGAAAATTTGTATCCTGGAGCGGGATGGTTCAGGAGAAAGGGGTGAAGGAGGAATAATTGTCTTTCTCTCTGTTCAAAAAAGGTTTCTAGTGAAAAAGAAGATTTTTCCAGAATCCAGGGTGAATAAGAGAAAACAAAAACAGAGATTTCACCAAGGACAATCTATCACAAAAAGCCTATGTTAATTCCCCTCAGTTTCCTTTCTGCCCGCTTCTGCCATAGCTCCTCTCCTGATAAAGTCAAGGAAGAAATTATTGAGTGGGTTTTCTGCCCAAGAATCATCTGCCTCCCAACAAAAGTTATCCTAACAGAGAAATACAAGCTAAGAAAAAACTGGGTGTGTGCTATGCAACACAACTTTCTCCTCTAGCTGCTTCTCCAACCACACTGTCACCCCAAGCCCCTCTAGTGCGGAAATTCTGAAGCCACTACTGAGACCCTCGATTCCCTGAAATGGCCATGTTGAGTTTCTTCTGGTCTCCCCTAACTGCTACATTATTTCTTTATGCACTTGTGCATGCTGTTATCTTAAGCAGGAAGAGCTTCTCTCAACTTAGGTATTATCTTTTGTAGGACAATTTTCTTACCTCCTTGTCTAAGTAGGATGCCCCTGCTATGTGTTACCATGGAAGCCCTGAGCTTTCCGCTCTCCTTGTGTCCTTCATTTACTCTTTTACCCAACACATACTACGGCACGGCTACTGCGATGCATGACAGGGATCCGCTGTGAATGCCAGGCTTTCAGAATGGACACTGGATGCAGAATGCTTGTGATAGTTATTTTATTTTAAGAAAAAAAAATTATGTGCTATATACCATGCTCCAATGTGAAAAAGTTTTAAAACACTTCGTAAATTATTTTACCTATCTAAAATTGCCCTTTTTAAAACCCAGACTGTCAAAGAAAGAATAAAACTGTGTTCAATCCCACTTATGAATGCATGTGCAAACAATACAAAGTACATCCAAACTGCATACTAAAAAGATGTCATTTATTTTTATTAATGCATGGAATTCTAAATTAAAGCTTGGAAACCCATCAATATAATATACAAAACAAATTGGTAACAAAATAAAATGCATTGTTTTCTAACTAGATGCCCCAAAGCAATGATAGAATACAACATTAATTCTTGATAAAACCTCTTAGTAATCTAGAGCTAGGAGGATAAATCATTAAGATGGAAATGTATATCTCTTTCAAACTATTGGTCAACATAATTCCAAATGGTAAAATGCTGGAGATAATTTTCCTAAAAGTCACTCGTAGATGCATTATTGTTATTATTTTATATTTTTTCCTAAAAGATCCAATAATAGAAGAGAAAAACAGAAATAAGTGACATTGCAGGTAATATATTTCAAGTTCAGTCATGTTTCAACAGATGCTATAAGTTTTTTTCCTCTAGGATGCTGAAATTCTAGCATGTAATGATTACAATACACACGTGAAAAGACAATATCACATGTAATATTACCAGTGCAAACTGTAGTCTTGGAGGAGAGTTAAGGACAAGGTATAATGCTCACGATATGATATTACACAAAAAGGGGAAGCTCTAAAAATGTTTGCAAATATATATATATTTTCAAATATATTTCAGATATCTATATATACATATAGTATATACATATATATAAACTATAGTTTCTGAAGAAACTACTCCAAAATAATTACTGTTGTTTTCTCTGGAATATGGGATTTGAGGCATTAATAATTCTATCTATATTTTTATATTTTCCAAATAATTTCAGTTATTCTATATTTTATGATTATAAAATCAGAAATACTATTTTCAAATTTTTCTTGGAAGGGAATGATGGCTAGAACATCCCTAACTTTGGCCCTTGTTATCTTTAAGACTCAACCAGGGAACAAAACAGTCAATGGACAGGCAGCTGGAAGGGGATAGGCAGTTGTTGCTTTATATTACATAGACTAATTTAATGCCATGCAGTGCTTTGAGTTCAGCCAGTCAATCTCACACATCTGTCCACCATCATCAGACATATTGACACAGCCTCAATTGTTGCAAAAGGATTCTAGAACTTACCATTTAGAATGTGACCAAACTTAGTAGTGCAGATAGAATGCACCATAAAGCACCCAACAGTGTCATACAAGAAAAGGGAAAGACAGAGGAGATGCCTGGTGGGTAGGAGGAAGCATGGCGAACATCAGGGACTTCTTTTACCTCTGCTTTTCTTTTCTTCCATAAGGGAGTAAAATTTCAGTTTCTTCGTTCTCCAGCTTTTGTTAATCTCTCTTCAAAGGCTCAGTTCTTAGCTTGGTCCTCACCACTGGGCGTCACCTATGGAAAGAGAGCAAACTCTGAGGACTTTGGATCATGAGGCATTCACCCTTCTTTCCCCCCCCACCTTGACTCCCCACCCTGTGTTTATTAACTGGAGATAGTAGTAGTTTGTAAAGCACTTGTACTCATCCAGATGCCCTGATTTTAACCCAAGGACGTTTTTGAAGCAGGGTATAGCACACTCACCTTGGAAGATTTCCTCACGAGGAAATGTTCAGCACTGAATATTGCACCCTATATCCTGGTTCATCCATTTTTTCCTCTTGCTTATAAAGAAAGCACTTGTTACAATATAAATGATCCCAAATGCTTTTTCAAGTAAATGACCCTCCAGAAGCTCTAAAACAAGTTGATAATAAGCAATACTGGATGAGTTAGAAATAGGTCCTCATCTTCTTTTTCTAAATGGTTTTGAGAATTATTCTGAGTTTTTTCACTCACATTGTTGTGTGAGTACCCAGTGCAATTCTTTGTTACTGGGAATACAGCTGAAATTTTATGCTCTTGTAGGAGCCTCTAACTGAGCAATAGGGTCACATCTGGGACTGATTAGAAAATGCACTTTCCTCACTTCTGGGGCTGTGACATAGTAGCTCTGCCTCAGCCCTCACTTCTTTGTGCTTCTTGCCAGTAAGGTGTTTTTATAGAGATGTGCTATGTTTTAATTGAAAGAACAGTTGTGTTAGAGTCAGGGGACCAAGAGTTCAGGCTTGGCTCTGGGGCTCAGTAGCTGTACCAGCCTTGAGTCAGACACTTAACATGAGTATGATGGAAAATGGGGTACAGCGCTGACTTTGTAGGGTTGTTGTGAGGATGAACATAACGTACCTGGAAGATGTGGGTTGAGAGGGAGTGCACAGTGTTAGTTCAATCTGAACTCCTGAGCTATCAGTTTTTCCTTTCCCATGGTAAAGAGAAACAGCTAATACAAAGTGATCTTTATAAATACCCAACGTGTTTCCTTCACCCAACAATCCTCATTTTCCATGACTTTTCACTCTTTTATTCAAAACTTTTAAAATAAAAACTTTTGGAATTCCTTGTTCCCATATCTTCTCTCCTTTCTGAAAATAACTGCCCAATTCTGCTGAAGTCTGTCTCGTTTAAGCATCAGTGAGGGATCTTCAAATTCTCACAATAGGTAGCTTGGTTTACTGGGAATACCAACCTCAAAACAAGGCCATTTAGACACAAGCATGAATATCTCTATTCAGTATTCCTTTTCTTCAGTGTTTCAATAACTTTTTCTCTTTCCGTATGGAAGTTTCTGTGGGTATTCCTTCTTAGATTAGTTCAAATCTTAGCTATCTTCTCTTTCATCTATAGTCATGCTATTAAGGGCCCACAGGCAAACATCCACAATTCCAGAGCTGCTGAGGGGGAGACACCAAAAACCAAGTGTTCATCCCAAATAGGCAGTCACGTTATAATTTTCTATCAATAGGAAGTCAATCTGCCACAGAAGCACTCTCTAACCTCTTGGCCCTGAACATTTCTAGTGGGCACACCAGTGGCTCTGATAGCCAATTTAAACACTTTTGTTTTCTTCTAAGAGACTCTGTTATCTCAGAAGTGATTTAAAGTTGAACTTTTAAGTCTTGCTGACGATAGTAACTTTTAGATGTATTAGAAATAATGTCTTAAAGAGGTAAATTGTACCTTACTCATTAAAAAGCAATTTTTCTTCTTTGAATTAATTTTTCCCAGATTATATGTATAATGAAATAATACCTATTCATTGTAGAAAATGTGGGAAATTCAGAGAAGCCCAATGGAGAAAATGAAAGTCACTTACAATTTCAGATATAATGTGTTGATATATTGATTATTTTTTAAAAGATTTTATTTTATTTTTAGGGAAAGGAAGGGACAAAGAGAGAGAGACAAACATCAATACAATGTCTAATACCCACATGCCATTTATTAAATAGTTCATTCATTTTTTTCCTGATTACTAATGCCATTTTAATATCAAATATCAAATTTATTTAGGATAAACTTTCATATGTGCCCATGGTGTCTCTGAGTTCTGTACTCTGTTCCTTTGATATATCTGCCTTTACCTATACCCGTAGCACACTATCTGAAATGCTAGAGCTTTATGTCTTGGTATCTGGTATATTGAGTATACATTTCTTATTCTACTGCATTTTCATGGCTATTGTTGGCCCTTTCCTTTTTTTATGAATTGCAGGATCAGTTTAACAAATGTAAAATATCCTATCTTATTTTGTTTGTAATTACACTGAATTTTTTAAACTTTATTTTTATTGTTAACAGTATTACAGATGTCCTCATTCCCTCTCTCTTTGCCCATCTCAGCCCAGCCCCCACTCCCCCTCCCTCTGGCCGTCACCACACTGTTGTCGTGTCTATGTGTCATGCACGTATGTTCTTCGGCTAATCCCTTCCGCTTCTTTCATCCAGTTTCCCCTTCCCTCCTCCACCCTGACAGCTGTCAGTCTGTTCCTTGTATCCATGCCTCTGTTTCTGTTTTGTTCCTCAGTGTATTTTGTTCACTAGATTCCACATACAAGTGAGATCATCTGGGAATTACACTGAATTTTTAAAAATTGGTGCAAATTAATATATTTATGTTTAATTTCCTAACGTGAACAAAATAGAGCTTCGCAATTTACTTGGGTTGTTATTATTATTTTTTAATTTGAGAGAGAGAGAGAGGGGGAGAGAAACATCAATTTTTTGTTCCACCCATCTATGTATTCTTTAGTTGTTTCCTGAATGTGCCCTGGCAGGAGATTGAATCCGCAACCTTGGCATATGAGGATGATGCTCTAACCAACTGAACTTCCTGGCCAGGACTTGGGTTTTTTAAAGTCCTTTAATAAATTCACATTTAATAGTAATTTTATTATTAAATTTTAAATATTTTGGATTTTTTCAGTCTATTTCTAACTTACTATTTTTAGTATGTTTTAAATTTCTAGATTTAAAAGACTATTGAGGGATTATATTTTCAATATTTATTTTTAATACTTTTGTGTTGTGGCTAGAGTTGAGGTTTGCATGATACTGATTCTTTGGTACTTATTGAGACTTGCTTTCTCTTCTAATGTTGCATCAGGTTTTATGAATATTTCGTTTGGGTTTAAAAATATCTTCTAATGGGACCGGCTGGTGTAGTTCAGTGGATTGAGCATGGGCTGGGAACCAGAGGGTCCCGGTTCGATTCCCAGTCGGGGCACATGCCTGGGTTGCAGGCCAGGTCCCCAGTGAGGGCCATGTGAGAGGCAACCATACATTGCTCTTTCTCCCTCCCTTCTCTCTCTGAAAATAAATAAAATCTTTAAAAAAAAATATCTTCTAATGTTTCAATGCAAAGTTGTGTGTATGTGTGTGTTTATTCACCTTTTTGAAACAGATATATTAGATTTTCCCCTTTTATGATAGATTTGTCTTTTTCTTGTAATTCAGTCAACATTCAGAGTGTTCATATTGAAGCTGAGATGTAAGGTTCATAAGGACATTTTTTTTTCTTACTGGTAAATTTTCTGGTAATGCTTTTTGCCTCAAGGTCTTTTAGCCTAATTTAATTAAAATAGCACTTCCTTTTGATTGGGATTTGTGTGGTATATACTTTTTCATCACATTACTTTCCAACTTTCAGTATCACATTTTAGAAACTTTTCTTATAAATAGAATATAACTGGTTAGTTAAATTTGCCGCTGGGATGGCAGATCATTTTAGCAGTAGCTAATAGGTCGATGTAATTCTCCATAATATCAACTGATATCTTCTAACGGGTGGAGGGAGCTACTGGTGTCTAGCATATAGGGCCAGGGTTACCATCACACATCCTGCAATGCACAAGGGCAACGCCCCACAATGGAGAATTATCCAGCCCAAAATATCAATAGTGCCAAGGTTGAGAAACTCTGATATAAAGGAACGGCATCATCAAAAACCTCTTCATAGACTTAGGGCCATTTAAAAAGTTTAATTAAAAAGTAAATGTTGTAGGAAGCATCAAACTCCTATTGCTAAGGCGCATGCAATTTGACATGCACTGGGGAGCCAGTAGTCCCCTCAGAAAGTTAAAAATAGGTGAAAGCATTTTCTAGAAAACACAGTCTGCCAAAGAAGTTTGCTGTTTCCTTTTTTCCTCATTATTTTAGAATTTGATTGTTGTGAATCTTCTGATACTTTTCTTTGCTTACCTGTCCTTTTCTTGTATCCATCTCCCAGGAATAACAATAAAACCCTGACTATAGATGAGTATAGAAAATTAAGTTTCAAAGAGATCATTAAAAATTATTTTTAATTTCTCTCAGTAGGAGTTGTAAATAACTTCTTAACAAGTTTTGTATTTTTAAAGTAGTGTTAATTTTTATTCATTTTGTACATAGACAATTATATTATATGGGGTAATGAAAATTTCATTTCTTCCTTTGTAATCCTTATATATTTAATTTCTCATTTTTTAAAAAAATTTGCATTCTAGTCCAATGTTGATAGAAGCAAAAACACATTTTTTATCTCATTTTGAACACTAAAAGGAATATATGTTTAATATTTCATTGTTAACTATGGTACTTGCTGTAGATTTTTTGATAGGTATCTTTTAGGAGGTTGAAAAAGTTCCCTTCTGTTACAATTTGCTAAGATTTAAAAAAATTATAAATGCATGTTGAATTTATTAATATCAACTTGTTTTTCTGCATTTATTAAAATGGGCATGCTTTTTAAATTATGAAACTCTGGAGAAATTTCCCTAAAAGTCAGTCAAAGATTACTTTATTAGCATCATCATCATAATTATTTAATATTACCTTTTTCTGAAATATCCAACTGATAGATCATTGTAATTTTTTTCTAGAATGCTGCACATCTCATATGTGGTGGTAAAACATGCTATAATATGTGAGAAGACACATTCATTTGTTATAGAACTAAAAATTGTGATCTTGGAGAAGAGTTAAGGATATGGAAAAATGCTCATAATTAATATGTGATAAAAGCAAGTTTTATGGCATCACAATTGCATGTATATATGAAAGAAACCAAACCAAAATATTAATTGTGATTTTCCTTGTCAGATTGAATTCTGAAGCATATTTTTCACACATAGTATGTAGCATGTCTTGTTCCAAGATGGCATAGATACTTCTCCCTATTCTGTTAAATACAGCTAAAAGTCTGGACATTTTATATACAGATAAAAGCATGAGAAGACTCCGAAACATGGAGAGGAAAAAAGACCAGCAAGGGACTTTGGGACCTAAGGAACCATAAGGGAGTGGTCTTCTTGGTTTTCTTTTTGCCTGCTATATATTCCAGATTGAGTACTAGGTAAGCCAACAATTTGAAAATGACTAATGGAAACAAAAGAAGGACCCAGAAAATCTTACTCTCTCTAGTCATAGGACCAGAAAAGGAGTGGTTTAGCAGGACAGAGAGCTTTATGGCAATAGTCGCCCTATTTCAGCCTAACACCAGGGAAAAATACTGCAACCCTACCTCCTCTCCCCCTCTTTCAGCTCCAGACAGGGTTTCAGAAGAGGAACAGTGGGAAGTCAGGCCTTTCACCAGTGATAATTAATCTTCCCACTCCTGTGGCATGAAGATCATATGATGAGCCCAGACTTCCACCCCATTTGGAGTGAATGAGGTAGCAGCTCCCTTTTCTAAAGGGCATGGTTTTAGAGGAGGCCTGCTAAAATGGAAGACTTGAAGAAGATTCAGATTCACATTGTTCTTGAAAAATAAGATACAGATGAATATTACTCTTCATACAAAGATTCGAGCATCTTAATTTGAATGATAAAAGACAAATCTCTGTTATGCAACTGAGGTGAACAATTGTTGGAGTTATTTGACAAGGAATTTAGAGCAGCCATTGTAAAATATTTCAGTGAGCAATTATGCACAGACTTGAAGCAAATGAAAAAATGGAAGGCATAAACAGATAAACTCTCAGAATATATACAGAAAATGTAAATAAGAATGAAAGGGAGACTCTGGTCAAGATGGTAGCATAGCTAAAAATGCAGTGCTCACATCCTTCAACAACCATATCAAAATAATTAAAACTGAACTACAGAAAAACTGTCATTCAGAACCACCTGAAACCTAGCTGAATGGAAGTCTTACAACTATGGATTTAAAGAAGAAGCTACACTGAGATTGGTAGGAGAGGAAGAGACAAGGAACAGGCTGGTCCCACACCCACCTGTGGCAGATAAAAATTGGGAGGGATATCTTGGCTGCAGGACACATCCTGCGGAGCGAGGAGTTCCAACCCCCACCAGGCCCCTCCAGCCCAGGGTTCTGGTGCCAGGAAGAGAGGTCTCTATAACTTCTGGCTATAAAAACCAGCAGGGATTATGACTAAGTGAGACAGAAGCTTCTGCAGTCCCAGGTAGTTCCTCTTCAAGGGTGACACTGGGACTTACTCTGACTCACTCCCTCTGTGCTCCAGCACTGGGAGAGCACCTTGAAAGGCACCAGGGGCATCCAGGGAGGAACTAAATTCTCTGGCATTAGGGTAAAAGCTGGGGGGACAACTTTCTGTCAGGCAGCAGTGCTGGCAGAAGCCATTGTTCTTTTGATGAGTTCTGCACCAAAAGAGCCAGCAGGTGGGTGCCATATCTGAGGCTCCATCAACCTGGCTCACACTGTTTGCCCCACCTGGTAATTCTCTGTAACCCTGCCCACCCAACTGTGGGCCCACCCAAGCTGTTTCCTGTGGCTTTTCCATATGAATGGCTTGTCTTGGTTCGTGCTTCACACTTTCCAAAAATCGCTCAAACAAGCAACATCTGCCCTTGGTGTGCCCTGTTCCTTTTGCTGGCCCCAGGCCTGGCATGAGTGGCAGCCATCCTTGGTTCACAGTTTGGCCTCACCTAGGCACCTCTAAGTCCAGCAAAAGTAACAGCCATCTACTGATTGCTTTGTAGTTCATGCCACGTGGCCCCGGGCAGAACACAGGAGGTCATTGACCTTGGCTCATACCTCCCAGGAGGCCCCAGAGTCAGTGCACCCAGAGGATAGTTTCAGACCACATTGAAGCACCACCCAACCACCTCCGCAATTAACATACATAGGGGCAAACTCAGCAGGCACCAGAGCTCTGCTGAAATAAATCCTGCTCTATGGGGTGGGCCCCTGCACAGCTGATTCTTCAAGGTCATTGGCGGTTGTACCTAGACTTTGCAGCTAATTGGCCTGGAGGTAAATCCCTCCCATTGATGTGCCAACAGTAATCACAGCTTAAGTACTTGTAGGAAGGTATACATAGCCTACCTGGGCAGGTGCACATAAGGTGCCCAGCTCTGGTGAAGGGGAGACTGTGCCACTGGATCCTACAGGACACCTACAACATTGGGCCACTCTACCAAGCCCAAGAGATGTGGCAGCACTACCTAATACATAAAAACAAAGACAGGGAAGCTGCCAAAATGAAGAGACAAAGGAACATGTCCCTAATGAAAGAACAGAAAAAAATTCCAGAAAAAATTACTAAACAAAATGGAGACAATCCACTAGATGCAAAGTTCAAAACACTGTTTATGAGGATGCTCAGTAGACTCACTGAGAACTTCAACACCATGAAAAAGAACCAGCCAGAAATTAAAGTTACACTAACCGAAATGAAGAATAATTTATGGGGAATCAACAGTAGAATAGATGAAGATGACAAATCAGGGATTTGGAATATAAGGAAGCAAAAAACACCCAAACAGAACAGCAGAAGAAGAAAAAAGAAAAAGAAAAAATGAAGGTAAGGAACCTCTGGAACAACTTCAAGTGTACCAACATTTGCATCATGGAGATACTGGAAGGAGAAAAGAGAGAGCAAGAAATTGAAAATCTACTTGAAAAAAATAATGACAGAAAACTTCCCTAACCTGGTGAAGGAAATAGGCATACAAGTCCAGAGTCCCAGACAAGATGAACCCAAAGAGGCCCACACCAAAACACATTATAATTAAAATGCTAAAAGTTAAAGACAAAAAAATGTGAGAAGCGGCAAGAGAAATGCTCTTAGTTGTTTACAAGGGGGCTCCCATAAGATTATCAGCTGGTTTCTCCATAGGATCTTTGCAGAAATATTCAAAGTGTTGAAAAGCAAATGCCTGCAACCAAGATTATTCTACTCAGCAAAGCTGTCATTTAGAATCAAAGGGCAGACAGCTTCCCAGACATGAAAATACTAAATGAGTTTGTCACCACCAAACCACTTCATGTCACCACTGTTTACATGAACTGTTAAACAGTCTTATTTAAGAAGAAGAAAAAAAAGAAAAATATGCACAATAAACTGGAAATATAGATTCTCAGGTACAGAGAATATTTTGATGGTTGCTGTATAGGAGTGGGGTAGGGAGGATGGGTGAAAAAGGTGAAGGGATTAAGAAGTACAAATTGGTTGTTACAGAATGGTCATGGGTGTGTCAAATACAGCAAAGGGAATATAGTCAATAGTATTCTAGCAACTATGTATGGGTGCATACATGGGTACAAGATTTTTCAGGATGATCACTTAGTGAGTTATATAATGTCTAACCATGGGGGTGTACACCTGAAATTAACATAATATTGTATGTCAACTCCAATTCAAAAATGAAAATGATTTAAATAAAAAATAAAAAATAAGAAAGAAAAACTAATAATACATCAATTTATAAAATATGTCAATACATTTTGTTAATCGAATCATAAAAGAATGGGTTCAGAAAATTCATTTGTGCTTTCAAAATCTGTATCATTTTTCCTGGAATTGGTTTGTATTCTATATGGAGTTAATAAGTAGTTTTTCCTTTGCTCATTTTGGAAATGGAGAAAAATTTCATTCTATCATTGTCGCAAAAAAATACCTGTATATTGCCATGTATAATGCACACCCACATCTTTGTGTGCATTATAAGTAAGATTATAATATTATACCCATGGTATATAATCATTATACCCATGTATAATGTGCATCCTTATTTTTCCCTTAAAAATTTGGGCAAAAAATGTGCATTATACATGGCAAAATATGGTACCAGTCTTTTTACCTCCTTATTTCTCTTGCCATGGCTAGTTTTCATAAATCTTCTGAATAACTGATATTCTTTGCACCTAAACAAAAATTAGATTCACCATTCTTATGGCAGGCATTTTTTGCAATGAATTCAATAAAATAATGAAAAGGAAATTTTAGAACTTCAAAACACAATGATGGAATAAACATTTCAGTGAATGGTCTCGACAGCAAAGCAGAGGTCGTAATGTGCTGCCTTTCAACAGTGTTTGGCTTTCTGTTGTTTTTCTAATTTAGAGACAGAATCAAAGATCATTTTCTAACACATGTATTTTGGGTGATAAATTTTCTTCTGTTCACTGGCTTTAGCTCATCTATAAATTTTTATTAGTATCTTCATTATCATTCATTTCAAAACAGTTTTATATTTGTCATGATTTATTCCTCACATTGTATGTTATAATGAGTACATTATGAAAATTCCTAACATTTAGGGATTTTTTTTAGTTGTATTTTCTCTATAAAGTTTTAGCTTAATTCTGTATGGTCAAAGACCGTCAATAAATTATTTAAATTGTTTGAAAGTATTTGAGGCTTATTTTAAGACCCATTGTATGATGGCAGTATTCATTCTACTATGTATTCTATATACTCAGTTTCTTATTTGAACTGTTCTATGTTTTTTATCTAATCTTACCATGCGATTGTTTGTTTGTTTGTTTGTTTGTTTTTGGTAATTGCTTCTTTCTGCTTTATGCCACCAATATTTTCCCATATCTCATTAAGGATATTTATTTTGCTCATTCAAAATTTTTGCTTTGTTCAATGAATTCTGCCTCATATCATCTTGGGTTGTTCATTTTATTGTCTTTTATAATTGTTCTTACATTATTAGTCTCTATGGAATTCATTTTCCAAAGGAAAGGCAAAAGTTCAGGCCCTAACTTGAGGTGGATTCAAGGTTTGGGGATCCCCATTTGTGTATAAACAAATGTGTTTCTTTGTCTCGAAACCACCACTTCAAGTGTACATTCCTTCACCTCTTTCTGGACACTATTCTTTCCCAAGTCCCTGTTTTCACCGATAAAAATATCCCGGCTTTTGCAGTGAGATAAGGCAGAAGGAGGGACCTGTCTAGGCAGGCTGCTCCGTGTGCCCTTACAGTGAATCGTTATGCTTTACCTGCTCTGAGTTCTGAGCTACTCTCATGTTACTTTGTCTGCCTTAGTTTGTGAGGGTCAGAGGAGGGTCAAGAGTAATTTCCCCATGGCGATGCAGTAAGGAAAGAAGAATTAGACTCAAAACTACTCCCTCAATGGATATCTTGTCAGTGGCTACGTTCTGTTTCCTTGGGTTTCTTCTGGTTTCAATCTGTTCTTCAGAGTGGTACATTTTAAATCTTAGCTCTATGGCATTTTCATGTTCAAGTGAGGAAGAAGTCAGAAGATTACGTTAGTTTGCTCTTTCCAGAACTGGGAATATATTACTTTCATAATAAGTTGTTTGTGGAATGATTAGATTAAAAAGTTAATAGTTTCTGGAACAAGGAGGTAGTAAACAATGAATGAAATCAGAAAGGGAGAAGATGAGGTAGCAGACTAGGGATTGGGAATGTTAAAGAACAGTAATTGATCATGTGTCTCAACGAGTTCTTCCCAGTTGTTTCTTCCTACCATATTTGCCCTAGAAAAGGATAGAAGGTTGAAGTGATAGGCGATATTTATGTGGTGGGTGGGTACATTTGAGACAACAATATATAATCATGTATCTACTAGAATGGCTTAGGGAAATACACTGAATGTTCTCCTCTCTTCCTCATTTAAAAATTCTAAAAATAGTACTGTCTCATAGGATTGTTGTGAGCAGTACTGCCCCAATGCCAGGGCTTTAGGAATGGCCAGCACTGGCAGTGATGCTGGGTGGGGCGATGCAGGCTTGGACTGGGGTCCATACGAGTCCTGGTCACAGCAAGTTAGGGCTGCCATGTAAGCAAATAAAAATAGATGGCGTTCAGTTAAATTTGAATTATTCCTAATTGCCTTTGCATATGTACACTGGGATAAAAGAAACTATTGCATAGGAAATACTTATACTAAAATTACTTGTTATTTATCTGAAATAAATTATAAGTATCTATATTACATACCTCTTTAATTTTACTTCTGTAATTATTCAGCTCTACTCTAACATTTCTTTGTTTTACATAATTTGCCCATAAAACTTCTTGCAGTTACATTTGCAATATAATGTAGCTTTACTGTGGCCAAATCAAAACTATTTAATTCCTTTGTCCACTGAACATTCATTAAGGAGAAAACATGTTCAACATTTGCATTACGAGTCAGTATACTGAAAACGTATTTGCATAAAGTTAGGAACTCGGAGAATTGCCCTTCAAATTTGATTTGTTGAAGCATGTAATACCATTTTTCATGGTATTAGTTGCTTTCCTATTGTTCAGCATTATGGTACATCTTTCGCTCAAAAACTTTTGACAAATTTTGTCCCCTGACAAAACTCCGTGCTGTTGTCAAATTTTATTCCATTCTCTTTAACAGTACACATGATGATTTGGACTGTTTTAATGCTGAAGAGTATTTCATAACATCCATGTATAATGATTTAATTCTTCAAGATTGGACATTGATTTCAAAAGATAGTCATGACAAGGGTCACAATAATTATCCACGTTAAGTCATAAGTTCTTTTATTGCTCTGAGTAAAGTATGGTTTGCTTACCCGGTGGGAATCGCTTATGTATGTGGTCTGCTGTGTGTTGTCTCATGCCAGTGTGGGCCGACTGAAGGACAGGTTGGGTGAGGTTGGGGTATTGTATGTGCAGGGGGGACAAAAGTAGGTCTAGCATTGTTCATATGGAAAATACAATAATTCATAATAACAATACAAGAATAAACTCTGTGTTTTGTGTACTCACGGTTGTAAACCTACGATTGCCACGCCCTCTATTTGAACAGAGGACATGAGTGAGAACAGCTAAAGTGACTGTGCATATGATTCTAGCTGTTTCAGGGATACCGGTGATAACAGAATGAAGATTGTGTGTTCTGAGACTCCAGGATATAGAGGTCAAAATAAAGGTGATTAGCAGATAATTTTATTAAGAACAAAGCATCATTTTTTACTTATGTGTCACAGATTACTAGTGCATCTCTCCATCAGATATAGTCAGTTTTAATTTCCATGTCTTGAAATTCCATTTTACCAGGGCTGCAGTTTTAAATGTGTTCTTCCCAGAGAATGTAAAGTCAGAAGAATGATTTCTGTTTTGTGAGTTACACTTCAATTAAATTGTATTAGCAACTTTGTTTTAATTGCTGCTAAGGGATTTCATCCCCAAAGTGCTAGAAAGTTTCTAAATTCTATTCAATCCACATTGTGAACTTTAAATTGCTTTTGGGATTTAGGAACATCTTCAAAGCAGCAAAGTCTTCAAGTTGCTTTGGTGCTCTATCGGCTGGTTCTTTAAAGGAGCCTCTCATAGTGAAATGACTGTAAAGAGCCCGACTTTCATCTTTACTGGAAGTCAGTTCTATTTTGCCACTGGTAAATTATTATTATTTTTAACAATAGCAATGGTAGCTACTTGATGTTAATGAAAACTAAGAAGCAGGTAGTTCTTTTAGTTATCTTACTGAACTTATTGGGATGGAATTTATGAGACTAGCGATCTCATGAAATAGTAGGACTTCTGTTTCTGGCATTTCAATATAGAAATACTCTATATTCCAGTGAAGTGGGATACAAATAATTATAACATTGCTAATGCTTAATAATATTCTGAGTAACTTACACCTTTTTATCACGGGTGATCTGGGTATGCAGGGAGAGGGAGATCAGCAGAGCAGCTGTTGGAGAAGAGGGAGCTGATTTCTGTGCAAGGTGAAGATGGCATGTGCTTTCTCATACTTGAAGTAGAAGAGTAAACTCCCTGTCACTTGAATTCCTAGTTTATACATTTGTTTAGGGTCTGGCTCCAGACTGAGACATATTCATTGGAGTTTTTCTGAGATCAACTTGTCATTCATTAATATGTATGAGTTAGGATAGTTACCTGATTGTTCTAATTTGTACTGAAAAAGACAAAGTATAACAATTTTATCTAAAAAGGTTTTCTTTTACAAACATCACTGATGCCTCGAGTTAATGTTCTTAAGATATTGCAGGTATACATTTTCCCCAAATTGGAAATAACTAAAAGTTCTTTTTCTAAAATTGTATCTTTTTGGTTTGTTCTCTTAGCCACAAAACTCTTGTAAAACAGAAGTTGTTACCATTGAAGCAAGATTTGTATATTCCGTTGTGTGTATGTGTATGCTGAAGAACATTGATTTTTGTTAAGGCTAACCTATTAGCTGTGGAGGAAATATACATATCCAATAATATCTTATATGTTTTAGATTTGTTTGGTCAAAACGTTATGGTGACACTGCATTCAAAATAATTTCAAAGTCATCATGTGAGTAACAAACATAATTCTAACCTAGTTGTGTGTGTTCTGAATGTTTTTTAACATGGACTTCTTTTTAATTTTTTTTAGTTAAAATCTCTTTTATGAGATCTAAAAGTCTAACTAATCTTAGCTTAGAAGACTGTAACATTCTTATCCTATCTGTGTGTCCAATTATAGGTCCGTCTTACGCAGAGCGAAGCCACTTAAGGATGCACACGCTCTTATGAGCACCTCTGTAACAGACCCACGTGCACTCTGGATGCTGCAGACTTCCTTTTGGTGAAAGAAAATATTAACATGGGAAAGACCAATCAGTCTTATGTGACAGAATTTGTCCTTTTGGGGCTTTCTGGCTACCCAGAGCTTGAGGCCATTTACTTCGCTCTGGTCCTTTATATGTACCTGGTGATCCTGCTGGGAAACGGAGTCATCATCGTTGTCAGCGTCTATGACTCCCACCTGCACACCCCCATGTACTTCTTCCTCAGTAACTTGTCATTCTTGGACATTTGCTACACCAGTTCTTCTATTCCCCTATTTCTCAGCAGCTTCTTAACTTCAAAGAAAACCATTTCCTTCTCTGGATGCGGAGTGCAAATGTTTCTCTCCTTCGCTATGGGAGCCACAGAGTGTGTCCTCCTAAGCATGATGGCGTTTGACCGCTATGTGGCCATCTGTAACCCTCTGAGATACCCCATCATTATGAGCAAGGCTTCCTATGTGCCCATGGCTGCTGGGTCCTGGATTGCAGGGAGCGTCAATTCGGTGTTGCAAACCTCTCTTGCAATGCGGCTTCCATTCTGTGGGGATAATGTCATCAATCATTTTACTTGTGAAATCTTGGCTGTCTTAAAATTGGCTTGTGCTGATATCTCCATAAATGTTATTAGCATGGTTGTTGCTAATATGATTTTTCTTGTTGTCCCAGTACTTTTCATCTTTGTTTCTTATGTTTTAATTATCTCCACCATCCTGAGGATCCCTTCTGCAGAGGGAAGGCGCAAAGCCTTCTCCACCTGCTCTGCCCACCTAGCAGTGGTGATCATATTCTATGGAACCATCCTCTTCATGTATGCAAAACCCAAGGCCAAAGACTCTTCTGGTGCAGACAAGGTCCAAGTCACAGACAAAATCATCTCTCTCTTCTATGGAGTCGTGACACCTATGCTCAATCCCCTCATCTATAGTTTGAGGAACAAAGATGTGAAGGCAGCTGTGAAGAACATACTGTGTCGGAAATGCTCCTCAGAGGGAATGTGAATGCTGTTTTTTTTTTTTTTTTAATTCCTTTACTCTGAATGCAGGACTAGTTCTTACCTGAAGTCTCCAAAATAAAAATAAACATTAGTGGTACCATTAATCCCTGACACTTATTTTTTTGTTCCTGGTATTTAAATGTGAGAGAAATCTAGGGCCTACCTTTTCCCTTTATGACTAGAATAAGGAGAAAGGGGACAGAAATTTATGGGTAAAAGGTTTGTCATCCAAACCACTCACCTTCCTGTGGATAACAGTTCAGGAATGATGAGTTCTATAATTTTATGTAAAAGGAAATGTTATTTTACTAGCTTAACTTATCTTCTATGTGCATCAGTTTTCTAGTCTCATATCTTTTTTAAAAATTCTTTTTCTTTCTTTCTTTATTATTATTTTTTATTGTTGTTCAAGTACAGTTTTCTGCCTTTTCCTCCCACCCCTACCCACCACCCCAGCCCTCCCCGCCTCCCTCTCCCATTTCCACTTCCCCTTATTGTTGTCCATATGTCCTTTATAATCGTTCCTATAAACCCTTCACCCTCTTCCCCCTTTATTTCCTCCCCTCTCCCTTCTAATCACTATCAGCCTGTTCTCAATTTCAATGTCTTTGGCTATACTTTGCTTGTTTGTTCGTTTTGTTGATTAGGTTCCTGTTAATGGTGAGATCATATGGTATTTGTCTTTCATCGCCTGGCTTATTTCACTTAGCATAATGCTCTCCAGTTCCATCCATGCTGTTGCAAAGGGTAGGAGCTCCTACTTTCTTTCTGCTGCATAGAATTCCATTGTGTATTTGTACCATAGTTTTCTGATCCATTCATTTACTGATGGGCATTTGGGTTGCTTCCAGCTCTTGACTATTGTAAATTGTACTGCTATGAACATTGGGGTGCATACACGGCCCCACTAAGAAGACAAGTATCCCAATTAAAAAATGTGCAAAGGACTTGAACAGACACTTCTCGAAGGAGGACATACAGAGGGCTTAGCGACATATGCAAGGATGCTCAGTATCGCTGGCCATCAGAGAGATGCAAATTAAAGCCACAATGAGATACCACTTCACACCGGTCAGAATGGCCATCATTAACAAAGCAACAAACAAGTGTTGGAGAGGATGCGCAGAAAGGGAACCCTAGTGCACTGTTGATGGGAATGCAGACTGGTAAAACCACTATGGAAAACAGTATGGAATTTCCTCAGAAAACTGAAAATGGAAAGGCCTTTTGACCCAGCAATTCCTAGGGTTATATCCTAGGAACCCCAAAACACCAATCTTATCTTTTTTTTTTTTTTTTTTTAAGAAGTAGAAAGTGTCTTGTTAAGGGGCAGAGTATTATATGAACTCAACGTTAAATAATTCATAATGAGGTAGTCTTTGATCATTTAGAGGGAAAGAGCGAGCGCTTTAGGGTGTTAGGTGCCTGACCTATGTATATGTCATAGAGAGACAAGAGTAGCAAAATGAAGCTATTTCTTCCTAGGGCTGATTTTCTTTTGGCTGCAAACTGGCAAGCACACTTCTGTGCAGAGGTGTCTGAGGCAATGTGAGAACTTGTGCAGACAACCCAGCTAATGGGGAAATTTGGTCTATCTGGGATTTCAATAGATGAGTTGTAGCATCTTTGAGTGAAAAAACATTGTTACTGGTAAATGACTCAAAAAAAGGTACTTGGTTTCTAAAGAAATTGGTTGCACAGTTCTCTACAAAATATGGTGATAATGGGCTTAGAGTGTCACACATTAAATATTTTTTCAATTATGTGAATTTCCTATAGAATATTAGCTTTCCATTAACTCAGTTAGTTGTGTATTCCTTATTTCAGTTATACAATCAACCAGTATTTGCCGAATACCTATTTTGTCTCAGGCATTGTGCTAACTATTGGTGATATCAAAACACTAAACAAAGTGGACACAAAACCTAAAACATTATGAAAGAGCACACAGTCTTGCGGAACACAGACTGACACATAAATTTGGGACAAAAATATTGAAGAATATTCATAACTTCTTCCTCTCCCTTACCTTCTAAGCTGACTATTTTGTTTGCTTTCATTGTATGCTGAGTCTTTATTGGGCTGAACAGAGTAATGTATGGACTTGGGGCAGTTTAAATGGTATAAACTGAAAGGGCTTGGACCATCTCTAAGACATACAAAAAAAGAGGATAATGAGAAAGAGGGGATAATGCAATGAGGAAGAAAGAATTGCATATTAGAGATTTCAAAGGTAGGTATGGGAGATATCTAAATAGATACTGCAAAAATAGAGGAAAAGAAAAATTGGCTAACTGGGAAGATTTGATGCTGGTGATTCTTTCTTGGTGTCTTTTAAAAATCTCAGTGAAGATGTGTAGTATCCTTTAAGACATTTGGTGATGGATTTTGTTTACTTTGCAGCCTCACCACGCTGACACTGGCCATAAAATTGGTTAACTTGAGTGGGTCACAATTATAATTCAGTGTATTAAGTGCTGTTATAGGTGAATGTGTACATTTCCCCTAGAAGGAGGAATTCTGGGAAGGGAAAGGGCTATTTCTGCTTGGCTGAACTCAGAAAAACAATTCTCCTCATGGTGCAGAGGAAATTATTGTGCAGAAGAAATTTTCAGACAGATAATACATGTATATTGCACTACCACTAAGAATGCATGAACACTAAGAGTTTGGTTGAACTTAGGTTGTTTTGTTGGTGTAGTAATAGGTGAGAAGATTGGAAAGGCAGCTTAGAGCCAAATTGTGGGGGCTTCAGATGCTAAGCAGTCAATGTCTCAATATAGGTTTGAAGTGGTCACCCTCCACTCTCTGGGGCTCAGGAGGATGCATCAGGGCTACCACGCAGATGAGCACATTCCAAGAAGTCACATCTCTGATACTCCTTAACCCTCTACCTGGCTCTGCTTTTGTCTGTCTTATATGCCCCAGGGTTCCACAGAATATTGTATTTGGAAAAAAGTATTCTGTTGCTAGGAAAAGTTTTAAAACACTTAGGTGGGCAATAGAATTCAGTAAGAGTTTTCAGAAAGAGATTGGTGCTTTTGGATTGGTGTTTTAGAAAGCTCACTTTGGCACTGGGGAGGATAAAGTGCTATACCTCCTGCTGATGAGTTCCCAGGGCTGTCTCACATTTCTTGGCTAGCCACTACCCTTCACCTTGTCTCCTTCCTGTAGGCTTCCGGTACTGAGACCTGCCCAGTTCCTTGGAGTCTCTGTTCTCTTCCTGACTGGTTGTGGAATAACGTTTCTCAAATAACTGTCATAATCCTTTGGTTTAAAGTTTCACTTTAATTAATAGAGACAACAGAGAAGAAAAAGAAAGTAACATGAATGAGAACATTCCACAGGTTTAGGAAATCTAGGCATTACCAGAATTGGCTCTGATATATACATACTGACTATATATATTCACCTCTGCATCTTTCCTAGGACTTCAAGTTATTTTTCTTTAGTGTAAGATCTTTTCAGCACTGGAGTCTAAGAGAATAAAATGCCTCCAATGCTTGGAAGCCTATTTTGCTTTATGTTAGTGGAGGGTAGTATTGTTTAATTACCTCTTGTGGTGCAGAGAGCCAATTTGACTGCTGGATGTTAGCTTTGTCCTTCATTCTTTCCTTGTGTTTTTGTTCCTTCTTTCTAAAGTTAGGTTTAGGTGCTTAATGTATGTTCTTATGTCACTGACTAATCCCTACACTCTATACCATTTTCCCCTTAGCTGTTCAGTATTCACATTGCTCTGCATATATTCATTTGTGCTCACAAATATATATATATATGACAATGTAAGGAGGCCTGGAGTGAAATAATATGACTTTGGATAATCTCTAAATTCACTCATTGTCTGAAATTCAGTTTCATCATTATTAAAAGCCAATTGGATCACTTGGTCAATGTGAAGTGGTGAGCTAGTGAAATCTTTTATGTGAACATAGTGGAAAACCTTAAAGTATTGGAAAAATGAGACGTATTAAATTATAACTTTACTCATTTGTTTTTTTTAAAGATTTCATTTATTTATTTTCAAAGAGAGGGGAAGGGAAGGAGAAAGAGAGGGAGAGAAACATCAGTGTGTGGTTGCCTCTCACATGGCCCTCACCGGGGACCTGGCCCGCAACCCAGGCATGTGCCCTGACTGGGAATCGAACCAGCAACCCTTTGGTTCACAGCCTGTGCTCAATCCACTGAGCTACACCAGCCAGGCCTACTCATTTGTTTTTAATAGCGGGGGCTAGATCCTTTATTTCTTCTACGCTCCACTATAATCTGGTATTATACCATAGTTTATGTATTTCTAGGTCTATAATAGGAGCCCCATAAATATAACACACCTTGTTTCATTGATAGATTTATGAAAATTGGCTGAGTGCAGTAAATTTAGAATATATTAATACCAGTGAAGCTATGCATCTATCATGCTATGGCTAATGAAAAGATAAAATATCTGAAAATAAAGACACAGACACAAATGCGTCTAGTCCATTCCTCCCTTAATTGGACAAAATGAAGCCTGACCTCCAGAGTTCACCCCCTTCAGCCACATCATCCTCTTTCATCACCTCCTGCTAGTGCTCCCTCCTTTCTTGTGCCGTATTCAGTTGTAAACATCCAGGGATCCACAATTAAATGCACTATTTTTCAGAACTCAATGAACAAATTAGGAAAGTAGGTGATGAGATAAAAAGTAATATTTAAATAATGCAGAATTGACACATGCTATTTGTAAGGTAATAAATATATGTACTATTATAAGATTATGTATATGCTGTTTTAAAGTAACTTACTGTTTCATTTAGATACAGATACCCAGGAATTCTTGCTGAGTGTCCTTATTTCTAAGAACCAGAGAACAAATGAGGAAGGCTGTACATGGGTAAGGCATTATTATTTAATTAATGCATAATGAATACTATCTGGTGTGCTAAGTGTCATATATATTATCTTTTAAAGTTGTTTTTATTAATTGATGATGGTAGTGTTAATAGGTGTTACCTTTCTTTTTTAAATTTGTGATTACTTCACTCATTTATTCAACACTGTGTATGTGTCTGTCAGGGGCTGGAGATTCAGTGCTGGATGTGCTATTGTCCCTGCTCTCAAGGATCAGCTCCATATGGCCTTTAAGGTAGATGAGAAATTGTAGGCTCATGTAAAAGTCACATAGGTCATAAATGGCAGCTAAGACTCAAGTCCATTGTCTGTCTCTGCTTCCTATATTAATTTTGTAATATGTTTGAGGAGTAAGGTAAATATCAAGAGATATTTCAGGAGGACAAGAAGAACTGTGGTAAATTCTTAAAAAGTGAGAAAAAGGTTGCCTATTAATGATGTATGATTTTTCTGAAGCAGAATTACAATTTTGATTTTAAATCAGGATCTTTTCATTTGTGCTACAAACTGAATTTCCTTTGTGGCAAAAAAACAAAGCAAGACTAAAATTTTTCTCTTGAACAGCATTTCGACAATATTCTTTAGAAATCACCATTGTATATGTAGAGTTAATTTAAAATTGTTTTTAAAAGTACAATCTGAGCCTTGTCTGGTGTGGCTCAATAGATTGAGTGCTAGCTTGCAAACCAAAAGGTCACTGACTCGATTCCCAGTCAGGGCACGTGCCTGGGTTGTAAACCTGGTCCCCAGTTGGGGGTGTGCAAGAAGCAATTGATTGATGTCTCTCACATATTAATGTTTCTCTACCTCCCCTCCCCTCTTTCTAAAAATAAATAAATAAAATCTCAAAAAAAATTTGAGTTAATAGTTCAGAATTGGAGCAGAAATATAAAATCAGAGGACAATGATATCTTAAGAAACACCACTATATATTACAACTCAATAGTCATTCAAAGGAGAAATTTTTATTACCTCTTCTGTATCTTTTTTTCAGTCCTTTATCTTCCATTACATTTAAAGATTACCTGCTATTTTCCAAAAGTATTTGGAATTGTAGTTTGGGAGATGAAATATTATTTAAAGTATATTTACCTTATTTCCCTGTGTCATATTTCAGATATTTGGACTTTTATTTTTACTCTTCCTTTTCCACTTTAATTAATTAATTAATTTAACACAATGATTGCCCACTGTTTTTTTTATTAATGTGGCACTGGGTTTTCATACAGAGAACAGTGAGGCATGGTTTTGCCATTGGTAAGATTTCAGAGGCGAACTCATGATTATAGCATAGATGAAATTTGCTGTAGGAGGTAAGGGTCAGGGTAGCAAGGAGGAGGTAGCATTAAAGTATATATACACTATATATATATATTTTTTTTTGGAAAAGTTTACCTTCAAATATTCTTTTGTCTTGTTTCTATAAGTTTACTTGTATTTCTTAAGACTACTTAGCCCTACATTTTTATGACATTACAGTCATTTTTAGAAAGTGATATAATTGGATTCTTGCTCTTGAAATTTCTTCTAACTCTGAAACGTTGAATCAACATATGACCTTCTTTTGTTCTGTTTATGTTTAAAACCCATGTCTCAGGATATTGAGCTTTATTTGTGCAACTGAACTCAAAGATATCAGTTTCTCATCATTTTTTTTCCAGAAACAGGGCCTATTCATTAATTTTCATAGCTCCAGGCATGTACCTCCTTGGTCCTCAGGCTATAGATGATAGACTTGAGCATGGGGATGACTGTCCCATAGAGCCAGTTCATCTGAAGTCCTGTTTTCAGACTTCAGCTTCATGTACAAAAAGAGGATTGTCCCATAAGACACAATCAACACTGTTCTGTGGTCTGAGCCCATGAAAGAGGCCTTCTTTTCCCTTCTTCAGCTGAACTGATTCTCAGTATGGCACAGATCATGAAAATATAGGAAACAGAAATTAACACTAATGGACCAAAAGAAAATAATACATTACCCCACATTATTACACTCTCATTCAAGAAGATAGCTGTTGCGGGCCAGCTTTATTGAAGTAAATATTTTACAAAAAACTATTAATGTTCTAAAGTTTGAAAGACTCTCTACTAGAACAGTGGTTCTCATCCTTGATCGAAGATTAAAATCAGCCGGTGCCTAATTATGTTAGAAAAGTTAATTCATGGTTAAAAAAAGTAAACTCTGAAAGACACTTCTCCAAGGAGGACATACGCAGGACCCAGAGGCATATGAAAGGATGCTCAGCACCACTAGCCATCAGAGAGATGCAAATTAAAACCACAATCAGATACCACTTCACACTAGTCAGAATGGCCATCATAGACAAATCAACAAACAACAAGTGCTGGCAAGGTTGTGGAGAAAAGGGAACCCTAGTGCACTGTTGGTGGGAATGCAGACTTGGTATAGCCACTGTGGAAAATAGTATGAAATTTCCTTAGAAAACTAAAAATGGAACTGCCTTTTGACCCAGCAATATCACTGCTGGGATTATACCCTAATAATTCTGAAACACCAATCCAAAAGAACCTATGCACTCCAATGTTCATAGCAGCACAATTCACAATAGCCAAGTGCTGGAAACATCCTAAGTGCCCATCAGTAAATGAGTGGATGGAAAAAAACCCCCACTATGGTATATTTACACAATGGAATACTACGTAGCAGAAAGAAAGAAGGAAGGAGCTCCTACCCTTTGAGACAGCATGGATGGATCTAGAGAGCCTTATGCTAAGTGAAATATGCTAGGAGGTGAAAAACAAATACCATATGATCTCACGTATAAGTGGAACCTAATCCACAAAACAAATAAGCAAGCAAAATATAACCAGAGACATTGAAATAAAGAACAAACTGACAGTAACCAGAGGGGAGGTAGGTGGGGATAATGGGGGGAAAGGCGGAAGGGTCATTAAAGAACCTGTATTAAAGGACACATGGGCAAAGCCAAAGTGGGGTAGGATTGAGGGTGGGAGGTGGGGATGGCTGGGGTGGGGGGAGTAGTGGGAGGGAAATGGAGAAAACTGTACTTGAACAACAATAAAACAAAAAGACAGAAAAAATAAATTGTTTAAGCAATTTCTTTAGGCCTGGAGATTACATATTGGGTCTAAGTTGAACTGCATGCCCATTAGAGTATTTTCTACATCCTAGGTGATGACACAACAGATAACTATAGCTTTAAAAACATTATTTCTGGAGTGGGGCCTTATTTGGCTTTATAAAATTATCACCCGTGCCCTAGCAATAATGAAATAGGTTGAAAAAAGTAGCAACTAAAACTTCTCTGCCAAGAAAAGTAAAGGAATAATTTCATTTGCTTGAAACATTGTTCTGACGTGATTTAATTGGGTGCTTCACTTACGCAATGTTGGATATAGGATTTTGAGGATCCCCTGTGACTGAGGGAGGAGAAAGGAAGACATGGGTAAAGAGCTCTGTTCTTGGGAAGAAAGCCTAGAAGACTATCTGGGAAGCAATTCCTTGTCATCAGGTCACTGAATTTCAGAAACAATGATGTTGAACACCCAGTTTTAATTTGTTTCCTATTCATTTTGTAATTTTTCCCCATTACTTTTAGACCTTAGCAAAAGTCTATTTTGCCTGGATTAGTGGTCTTATGGTGAACAAACTGCATTCATTACTTGGGTGAAGCAGTTCAAGAAAAGGTGAGCACTGCCTGTGGAAGTATTGGGTTGGCCAAAAAGTTTGTTTTTTTTTCATAAGATGGTTCTAGTATTGCTTAGTTGTCTTTAACTTCACTTGAAACAATTTTGTTAGATTGTATTGTGACAGCTGTTATATCAGCATGCATTAAAAAAAACTTACCAAAATTGGTGAATTTTTGTGTAGCCATTTTAATATTGAAGATGGAAGAAAATACACAGCAATTTTGGTATATTATGCTTTATTATTTCAAGAAAGGTAAAAACAAAACTGAAATGCAAAAAAAGATTTGTGCTGTGACTGATCAAACATGTCAGAAGTAGTTTGCAAAGTTTTATGCTGGAGATTCTTGCTGGACGATGCTCCATGGTCAGGTGGACCAGTTGAAGTTGATAACAATCAAATCGAGACATTAAATGAGAATAATCAATGTTATACCAGGGGGGAGATAGCCAGCATACTCAGAATATCCAAATCAATAAAGTTATTGGTGTAAATAAAAACCGTGTCTTTTATTTTACGGGAAAAAAAACCTAAACAGACTTTTGGCCAAATAGACTATGACCGAGAGCACCTCCTAATCGTTTAAATTAGATAGGCGGTTGTTGCCAGGCAGATGTGGGTTCCTGACTTCGTACAGGAAAGATTTCACAGCACAAGTTCAGGTGATTTTGAGAATACATTTCATTAAGGCTGGGGACAGTGAAACAAAGGAAAGACTTAGGGTAGGAGATGTACAAGGAGAGCGCCTAGGCGAGGCTGCTTTGGCTCCCTAGAAAAGTTGTAGGAAAGGAGTGAGCACGACCAGGCTGCTGTGAGCTCACCTGGAAGTCAGAGAAAGCCGGCCACCTGGAGACAGGATCAGGGGGTAAGCCTGGGCCCAGCAGCCGCTGCCCAGCCACTGCCCACTGCTCCCTTGGCTGCGAGTCTCCTTGAGACCCTTAGAGTTTAAAAGGATATAAAAAGATCATGCCTAAGAAGGGGCAAGGGCATGCTCCAGAGTGAGCCTGCACTGGGTCTTTGTTCTGAGGGCTTTTTATCTTTTTTTCTGTAGGTGAGAATCTTAGGGGATGGTTTCAGCAGGATATTTATCAGCTTTCCAGGTGCATTTTTAATATGTCGATGTGTTAAAATGAGTGCATAGGCACGTTTTGGGAATATTATTTGGTCTGCTATACTGTTTTACTTTCATCTTGGGTCTGTCTGGTTTTTAATGGGGTTTTTGTTATTCCCGACTTCATCTGTCCTTAGGTTTAGCTGGCACAAATAACATTAATTGGGTCTCTGTTCTCTATGTCCCAGACAGTGAGATCCCTGCTTAGGGCGGAGAGGGATAAACCATTCCCTCTCAAGTGTCCTTGGTTAGGGGAGATAAGTTCTTGGGATTTACACAGCTGTCTGTAAGTTGCTCAAACTGTTTGGCCTTGTTTAATTTTCTTGTCTCAGTTTCCCCATTCCACTTGCCCATGAACTTTTTTTCCTCCTACTATCCTGCCTCATGGTGATTTTATACCAATTAATCTGGGTGGTAGGTCTATCCATTTACGTGAATTCTTTGGAGATACCTATAGTATGGAGTGGGACTGAGTTACAAATTAGGTTGTAGAATTACAATAAGAAAACTGAATAGATTGATGCCTTCTATGTTTTCACTATATGGTTTAAAAATTTCTGAATTTATTGTGAATTTCAAAATGCCACTCATTCACATTAGCATATATAAATTCTGAGTTTGAGTCAAATGCAATAATTTTACATTATTTTGTAAAATAAAACTCTTTTGTCTTTTCTCACTAATTTAACGAATTCAAATTAAATATCAATATATATAAAATTCTTAAAACAATGTCTAGAACCTTACATATTTTTATTCTTATTCTTCTTACTAATAATCAAGACTTAAGGTAGGTAAATGAGGTATTTCTACTATATTACAGATAAGGTATGGTAAGATGAACAAAATTCTGGATGAACCAATTAGAATATGTTTGGGTTGAGGATTGGAACAGTATCTGATAATAGATTGAGAACAGGAGAAGACTTTTGACTGGTTATTTGAAATACAGTAATGGATCCAGTATAATTAAGTCTTTAGGGGATTATTCTTAAATTTTCAAAAGTTTTGAACATCTTTCCCCTGAAGCAATTTAAAGTTGTGGCTTGGAAAATTGCATAGGTCCCTGAGAGCAAGAAATATTTAAATGGCCTTCCTGAGCCCGCAGAAGATTCTTTAGAGCATTTCCTGGGTCTTCAGAATGGGGCAATATTTCCACCTGAGCTTGAAGAGCTAATGAAATCGTCCATATTCTCAAATACTCATTTCCCCCTTACTTTGAACTAGCAGAAGCAAAATACTGTATACTTCCTTTGTAATCAATGATATTTGGTCGTGCTATATAGGTTTTAAAACGATTTTGGAATAGTACCTTTGCTATCAAAAAGGTACTATTTGTTCCAGAAAACAAGTCCTGTGACACTGTCTTCTCAGTGCTAACACCTTCAGAAGTTCAACCTCACAGAAAATTTCATACAAAAGGCTGCAAATAGAAGAGCAAGCAAAACGATCTTCTGTGTGTTGCAACCTAGGAGGCGAATCTACCCTCCATTTAGAGGTAATTGCTGAAAACATACCAATAACGCAAATCCAAGGGATGTCAGGCCAATGGACTGAGTTGAAATAGGGTGTATGTTTTGGGATGTAATATATCTTATCACAGAGAGTCTACAGAGAATAGGACTAAAAAATTTCTGAGGATTTTCTTGTATACATTTAAAAAATGAAGAAAGATTGAACAAATATGACCAAATACTTTGTATTTGAAATACTAAGTAATTTAAATATCAAAGATAGATAGATAGATATGTATAGAATTTATCTTACAGAAAATAAAGGTTCATTGAGTCAGAATATAGTTCACTGGTCCTTAGTACAAGGGCCTGCACGTCTAATGGTGTCATTTCTCACCTGGTCCAATGAGATTGCTGTACAATAGGAGGCAGATTTGTATTCTTGATGCTGAATGTAAAGTAGGCTGGTGTCACCAAAACGCTGATTCTGTCACAATTTACCTCACAGCACCAATTCAGTTCTCTTTGGTTCAGTTAGCGAATGTTTGTGCAGTACTAATCAGGAGCAGACAGTCCCTGTCCTGCTGCCTCTCTGCTGGGGGTGCTATTTGAAAAACTTTATTACTTGTTTTTTAATATGTCTTTTGATCAGTGTAACAAGGAAATAAAAAGAGCAATGAGTTCTTAGCTAACAGGAAAGAATTTTGACTTTCATAGTTATGTTTGCGTGAGTCTTTTGGGAATTGTTCTGAGTGTGTTTAATTCTTTTTGTTGTTGGTGGTGGTGATGTATTTCTATGGTAACTTAGGCATAATATTTGTAACACTTTAACTTTTAGGTGAATGAATTGAAATACCTTCTCTTTAAAATAATGCCACCCTGTGAGTTCCTTGTTTTAAGTGACCTTGGCCTCTGCTATGCTGTAGTTGTATAATGCTCTTCATTGCAAAGTGAATAGAGTTTGGTATAATGTGCATCCAGTCATACCGCATGTGATGAGAATTATTAGTAGATTGGTTGGGTAAGAAGAGATCAGATATTGGAACAGGTCTGATTGTGAAAATTTAAAGGTACTCTTGTAAGAGCATGAAACTGGAACCAGTAATGTAAAAGACCTTGACAAAAGAACAAGTCGAGGGAAGATGAAGGAAACCAAATAGTGCTTACCATTTGCTAGGTGCTTTTCATACGTTGCTTTATTTACTCTTCCAAGAGCACTCCGATGATGCTATTAAAATCTTCTGTTAAATATAAGGATATTGAGACACAGAAGTTATGCAAATTGCCCAAAGTAACAGAGCTAGTTACTGGCTTTGTAAGCAGTGGTACATGGATAAGGGACCCTAGCCCTGAGGTCACTGTTGGCCATAGACAGGTTTAATTCATATAGAGACCATATAGAGTGTGTGTCCTGCACATAACTGGAGGCCTGTCATCATTGATCCAATCCACTGAACAGGGGCTTTCAGTGGGGACTGAATGGAGCACTGTGGGCTGAAGCGACAGCGTTTTTCTGGTGCAGGCCCCCAGGCAGATCAGGGCTGGGAAGAGGCAAAGCTGGGGAAACAGGAGGTAGAGTCCCCTGTGGGCGATTCTGTCTGCAGCACAGACTTGCACAACACCCTTTTGCAGGGCAGTGCTTGAGCTTTTCCCTGTTAATTGTGAAAGCCATCTCACAGCCTGTTTCCCTCCGAACGTGATAGCTGCCCACTCCTCTCTGTGGTTGGGGCTGTGGAGGAGGTAATTGTGTTTACTGTATTGTAATACCTTTAACATTCCGTGACTGCATGCTAGAAGTTTTCTATTATTTATAGAACATTTCTATAGAAAGATTTGCTCAGAAGCATATCTGCATGTCAGTAAAAATCTCAATTTCATTGAAAAAAATTCAGGTTCTTTTTAATACACAAAGTGAGCTTGCTTTGTGTGACAGTGAAATTGCCTTTCCGTTATCATTTACCAGGGAATTAGGATTTGGGTGGCTAGCTTTACAAAGGTGATCTGGGACTCAGAGTAAAAGAAGCATGCATCTTTAGGGTATAAAAGAATCTCAAAGTATAAAGGGTAGAATTGATTGGAATAAGGACAAAACAGGATGAAAGAAGTATCCTAGTAATGACCAAAGGTAGTTATAGGTAATTAGAAGCTAGTTGAAATACGTAAAAAGGATTCAGTTCAGACATAAAATTCCCTCCATAAGTTTCCTGAATAAGGAGAAATGGTCTGCATGCTAAGTGCTTATTTGTTTTGTGAATGAGTTAGAGCACTTTCAGTGGATTCTGTGTCCTTGAACAAGGATATTGCTGGAAATTAGTGTGTGTGGGGGTGGAGGGCAGGTGAGGAGACACTATTTTGAAGAAAAATTAAAAGGAATGGCCTGAGACTTTATGAATCAAGATCTTTGAATGCAAAAACCTACCCTTTCTGATTCCTGAGTGATGGCAGTAGTTATTTCCCGGAGGGTTCACTCAAGGGAAGAGGTGTCAGTGAACTTTTAGAAGATGTCTTTTTGGTCATAGTCTTTCTTTCGGTTAGACTTAAGAAGCAACTAATTAGCCCTGGCTGGTGTGGCTCAGTGGTTGAGTGCAGGCTTGCAAATCAAAGGGTCCCTGGTTTGATTCCTGGTCTAGGGCACATGCCTGGGTTGCAGGTCAGGTCCCCAGTGTGGGGTGTGTGAGAGGCAACCACACATTGATGTTTCTCTCTCTCTCTATTTCCTTCCCTTCCCCTCTCTAAAAAATAAATAAATAAAATCTCAAAAAAAAAGAAGCAACTGATAAAAATGTCAACTAAATGTGTTTGCATTAGGAGAATCAGAAGACAAGTCATGGGCAATATGTGTATGCTATATACAATAAATGATTCATAGCCAGAATATGTAAAGAACTCTCAAAAATTAACAATAAAAAGACAAATAACCTAATTAAAAATGGGCAAAATACACGGATGACACTTTACTAAAGAGAATATAAAAATGAAAAAAAAATTCCCCAAACAGTAGTCATTAGGGAAATGCAAATTTAAATTATGATGAAATACCACAGCATACATATTAGAATGTGTAGAAAATATATATGCTAACAATGCCAGGTGTTGAAATCTCATACATTTCTGGTTGGAGGGCAAAAATGTCACAGCCACTCTGGAGAACTGCAGTGTCTAATAAACTTAGGTATGTGTGTCTCGTAACATCCAGTATTCTGCTCATGGACATTTACCCTAGGAAAAAGAAAACTGTTCACAGAAAAATCTGGGCTTAAATATTTATAGTGGCTCTATTCATAATTGCCCCAAATTGGAAATGACCCAACTGTCTTTCAACAGGTGAATAGATAAACCGTGCACTGGAATACCACTCAGCAATAACAACTCAGATGAATCTCACTGCTTTATGCTAAGAGAAACCAGACACCAATGGCTCATGTATTTCCATTTATATGACATTCTGGAAAAGGTAAAAACTATAGGGATGAAAAATTAGTCCTTGATAGAATTTATGAGTGCACGAAAGGGGTGGCTATAAAGGGATAGCCCAATGAGGTTTTTAGGGTGATGGAAGGGTTCCATGTCCTGAATATGTTGGTAGTTGCATGATCTCTACATGTTTTAAAATTTACAGAACTGTATACCAAAGTAAACAAAGTCAATTTTACTGTATGATGATTTAGAAAATAAAAATTAAAAAATTACTCTATATTTCGGCCAAAAAGGATATTTACATTGTAATAAAAAGACATCATATTATTGGGCTTTCCACAAATTTTACCTGTTTTTCTGTTTTTGTTTTTGTTTTTGGCAATCAGTCAATAAACACTGCTTGGTTTCATTGCTGACCTTCTCCCATCGGACCGACGCATGTGTTTCAGTGTTTTAATATGCAGGGGGTTACTGCTGAGTTTTCCTGGCCTGGGAGCTAGGTTGTCTTTAGTTAATTAACCCAATCTCTGAGATAATGCATTCTGTATTGCTTTTATAGTTCATGAATAAAAACCCATAATTATGGAAGACAAGCAATTTTAAGTTTGAGCCTGGGCTTTGCTACATATTAATTATATGACTTCAGGCTAAAATAAACTCTTAGGTTAACTTAGATAAATTTCTTACCTTAAAATGGCAAGGATTGTGGGGTTTAAATGAGGTTATATATGAACAAAACCTCATGAAGTTGCTGGTGCAGAAAGAGTGATTGAGAGAAAGCTTCTCCCTCACACTCCTCTTTCTGTATTGTTTGTTTCTCTACTCCCTTACCATTTTTTCCCTCTTCTTCCTTTTTCTTATTTTCTCTCTTCCCTCTTCTTACTGGGTTCATGGCAAACTGTTATATTTATGCATTGATGAACTTGAAGTTACCATATTAAAGAAATTATTATTATTTTTTAATTATTTGAATATTCGCAGGTAAAAGAGAAAAGTAAAATGGAACGGGAAAACCAAACTATTCTGGTGGAATTCATTTTAAAGGGGCTTTCTGGTTACCCAAGTCTTGAGCTACTCTTTTTTGTGCTAATCTTAATAATGTACATGGTCATCCTTCTGGGCAATGGCACCCTTATTTTAATCAGCATCTTGGACTCCCACCTTCACACCCCTATGTACTTCTTTCTGGGGAACCTCTCTTTCTTGGACATCTGCTACACTACCACCTCCATCCCTTTCACACTGGTGAGCTTCCTGTCAGAAAGAAAGACCATCTCTTTCTCTGGCTGTACGGCACAGATGTTCCTCGGCTTGGCCATGGGGACAACAGAGTGTGTGCTCCTGGGCATGATGGCCTTTGACCGGTATGTGGCTATCTGCAACCCTCTGAGATATCCTGCCATCATGAGCAAGAATTCCTATGTGCCCATGGCAGCTGGGTCCTGGTTAGCAGGGGTTACCAACTCTGCAGTACAAACTACATTTGTGGTACAGTTGACCTTTTGCAGGAACAATGTCATCAATCATTTCTCCTGTGAAATTCTGGCTGTCATGAAGATGGCCTGTGATGACATCTCAGACAACGAGTTCATCATGCTCGTGGCCACGACGTTGTTCACATTGATGCCCCTGCTCTTGATTGTCACCTCTTACTCATTAATCATTTCCAGTATCCTCAGGATCCACACCTCAGAGGGGAGAAACAAAGCTTTCTCTACTTGCTCAGCCCATCTGACTGTGGTGATAATATTCTATGGAACCATTCTCTTCATGTACATGAAGCCCAAGTCTAAAGAGACACTCAATTCGGATGACTTGGATGTGACTGACAAACTTATATCCGTGTTTTATGGGGTGGTGACCCCTATGATGAACCCTTTAATCTACAGTCTCAGAAACAAAGATGTGAAGGAGGCAGTAAAACACCTACTTAGAAGAAAAGCTTTTAACAAGTAAATGGGAAAGGGAGGTGTGATTTTTATAATTACAGTGAGGAAATGAGGACATCGAAGAGTCAAATACATAGGCTCTTGCTATTGTGTCAACTTTATCTCTTGCTGCTTTCAAGCTCTAAAATATTAATTTTTGGCGCAGTGCACAGTGAAAGTAAGTAACTGTCAGTGTTTTAGAAGTGGAGTCGGTGATTGTAGCCTGCCGTTGTTATGATGAGCCTGATTGTGAGGGCGAGCGGAGGGGCGGTGGGGTATGGAGAGAAATTTCCAGATGAAAAGTTCCACTAGTATTAAAACCTTAAAATTTTTTGATACAATTATTTCCAAAACCAATTTTACATTTTCTTTACAACAAAGAATGAAATCTGATTTCATATTTTTAAAACTCAGTTAAAATTATGAATTTCTAAAACTATACTTACTGAAATAATTTAATTTATTTGAGGTCTATTCAATTATATAATGATGATTATCTTCTGTCTAAGTAGCTGTATACTATTAAACTTTTTGGTTCTAAAATACTATTAGAACTTTTTGTTCATCTCTAACTCTGAGACATTAAATCATTGTTTTCTGCTTTTAATATATCTGTGGTATTCTTTTTTCCAAAGATATTCTGATACATGGGATCTAACTGCTTTGGACTTGGAACCAAACAACTGATCTTTAAAGCTCTTAGAAAATTAAATATAAATAACTTCTGTGTCAAATATTCACTGATAAAAGTAGAGCTACATCTTTTCCTCTGTCCCATTGGCTCTTTGTGCATTAAGCGTGTTGCTGATCCATGAGGAATTTGATACTAATATACCTTTTTATTAGCTTCACCTTGTTATCAGATATCCCTTTTACATGGTTTTTACTCTTTATTCTTATAAAGATTTATATTTCTTTCCTCTGTTATGGTAGCCTTCTTTTTAAAATGTTTATCATTTTATTTCCTCTTGACTGAATTTCACATTTGAAATTTTTATGTTAGATTTTACTGCTTATTTTAATATTACATCTTTCTTTTTCTCTATCTGCCATCAAGCTAGCCTCAAGTTTTTTATTTTAATTTTCATGTAGTTTAGCTTATATTTCTTTTAGAATTTTAGAAAACTTAGCTATTAAGTTACTTGGTTTTATTTTTTTATTTCTATTTGGTTGCTTTAGATTTTTAATGCTAATTGAAACCCCATAGTATATAAGTGTTAATTTTTTAACTTAGATTTTAAAATATTCTCAGTTTTATATTGTTGTCCTTTAAATTCTTAAAAAAATCTTGTGTTTATTTACTTTTTTTGCCAACCCTAGAAATTGTCAATACTTTAATAAGATCATATAGGTATCAAGAATACTTTTAGCTTAAATTAGACATCTATTTCCCCCTTAAAGTTCAGAAATGAAGCAGTAGGGAGCATTACATAGAACACCACACCACAGAGTGGAGAGTTTATTATTTATTTATTTATTTATTTATTTATTTTTTAAAGATTTTATTCATTTATTTTCAGAGAGAGGAGAAGGGAGGGGAGAAAGAGCAATGTATGGTTGCCTCTCACATGGCCTTCACTGGGGACCTGGCCCGCAACCCAGGCATGTGCCCCGACTGGAAATCGAACCGGGACCCTCTGGTTCCCAGCCCGCGCTCAATCCACTGAGCTACACCAGCCGGGCAGAGTGGAGAGTTTAATGGCTCTTTTATTTCATTGTCATCCTACTTCTACTACTGAGTCCTTGAATAGTCTTTTAGCTCTGTTAATCATTTTCTGAGAATGTCCCCCAAGAAATCTGAGTGAACCACAGCAAAGACCTAACTGACTTCATGGACTTGTATCCTTTCTTAAACCATCTGAGGGATAAAACGTTTTAAGATGTAGTTTTTCCAGTACATAATGCTGTTAGATTTGGATAAACTGAGCCAAAATTTGTTTCAAAACAGAAGCTGTCAGCATACCCAAGGAGGTCATGAGAGATTTAACAAAACACAGTAGAGATTTTGTATACAGGTTCATAGCTTGCTTTTAAATTTTTTAAAAAAAAATTATTGAGGTGACATTGGTTAATAAAATTATGTAGGTTTCAAATGCACAATTCTGTAACACATCATCTGTATATTGTATTGTGTGTTCACCACTCAAAGTCAAGTCTCCTTCTGTCACCACTGTTCCCCCCTTTATCCTCTTCTACCTCCCCCACCCCCCTTTTCCTCTGGTGATCACCATACTGTTTTCTGTATCTATGAGATGCATTTTTCCTTTTTTCTTAATCCCTTCATGTTTTTCACTCAGCCCCCCAACACCGCTCCTCTCTGACAGCTGTCCGTCTGTTCTCTCTCTGAGCCTGTTTCTATTTTTTAGTTTCTTTTGTTTATTTACTCTACATATAAGCAAAATCATATGGTATTTGTCTTTCACTGACTGTCTTATTTCACTTAGCATAATACCTTCCAGGTCCATCCAGGCTGCCACAAAAAGTAAGATATTCTTCTTTTTTTATGTCCAAGTAGTATTCCATTATGTAATTGTATCACAGCTTTTATTTATCCACTGCTCTATTTAGGAGCATGTGGGCTGCTTCTGAATCTTGCCTATTGTAAATAATTCTGCAATGACACACGGGTACATATATTCTTTCAAATTGGTGTTTTGGGTTTCTTCAGGTATATTCCCAGAAATGGAATTGCTGGGTAATAAGGCTGCTCCATTTTTAATTTTTTTGAGGAACTCCATACTGTTTTCTACAGTGGCTGCTCCGATTTACATTCCCACCAGAAGTGCACAAATGTTCCCTTTTCTCCACATCCTTGTGAAGACTTGTTTCTTGACTTCTTGATGATAGCCATTCTAATAGGTGTGAGGTGGCATCTCATTGTGGTTTTAATTTGTATTTCTCTGGTGATTAGTGACATTGAGCACCTTTTCATATGTCTATTGACTATCTGTATGTCCTCTTTGGGGAATTGTCTATTCAGGTCCTTTACCTTTTTTTAAAATTGGATTGCTTGGTTTTTTTGGTGTTGAGTTGTACAAGGTCTTTATAAATTTTTGATATTAATTCCCTATCAGATGTACCATTGGCAAATATATTCTCCCATTTAGTAGGTTCCCTTTTCATTTTGTTGATTGTTTCCTTTGCTGTGCAAAAATTTTTAGTTTGATGCAGCCACTCCTATTTGTAGCTGATCATCTCTTGTTTCAGATCACTATATAGGTTTTATTGCTAGTCACTTCTGCCTCTTCTTCAATGTCATCACTGTTGATGCAGCTCTTTCTGCAGTTTGTTTCATCCCATGCATAGGTATACCTTCCCTTTACTTTTTGAACTACAGTTAGCTCTGGGCTTTTCTATTTACTAATTGAATGAGGATTTGAAAAGGTATAGGGGCTTGATAATGCTGAAAAGGAAAAAGGAAAACCCTAATTAGACATCAGATCTCACTGTTCCTAACCTCCAACATAAGCTTTCATAAAGGTAACTTATTTTCCAACTCTCTCCTTACCCCCTGGTGTCCTGTTATGTTAATAGGGTTCGCTCTGCCTCCGATTAGAATTATATCTTAAATGCATTACTGTCCTGAGTCCCATGAAAGCTTGGTATCTGTCCAGAGGTTGTTTCCTCAGCCTGACTTCATGAACTTAGGTCCTTAGAAGTGATCAGGTGCAGTCCAAAGCTTAAGTAGTTGCTGTCAGCAAAGGCAAAACAGTACGGTTTTGGGGTGATAGTAACCCCTAGTATAATTAGTAATAGTTCTCCCTTTCATTGTCCAAAGTATCCTAGTTTGGGTGATCTAATACGTGATGACCCTAAAGAGTAGGGCCTATTAGAGACAATAGGAGCATCAAATTCCAGGGAAGCGATATCAATAGGACATCCAACATTGTGATGGCAGCATCCCAAGGCGGACAGATGGACACATGTGAGATACTCCCTGGGATACGTTGAATTAAATGAGTGGGTTTTTTATCGAGTTTGGTGATATTTGATGGAAAGTTAGGAGATACTGTTCATTTGGAAGACATGCTATAAATTAGATTTATTTTTATTTTTATTTTTTAACTATATTTTATTGATTATGCTGTTACAGTTGTCCCACTTTCCCCCCCTTCTTGCTCCCCACCCCTTACCCCCCCTTTCCCCACCCTTTAGTTTTGTCTATAGGTCATACACATAAGTCCTTCTGCTTCTGCACTTCCTATACTATTCTTAACCTCCCCCTGTCTGTTGTCTACCTACCATTTATGCTACCTGTTCTGTGCCTCATTCCCACCCTCTCCCCCAACCACTTCCCTGTTGATGTTCCTCCATACCTTATATAACTCCCTTTAACATTTCATACAATAAAGGCTGGGTGGTAATGAACTTCTTGAACTTGACCTTATCTGAGAAGCACTGTATCTGCCCTTCCATTCTAAATGAAAGCTTTGCTGGATAGAGTATTCTTGGATGTAGGTCCTGGCCTTT